>MDKJ01345358.1:0-20052 GCA_005239525.1 Nicotiana knightiana | reverse complement strand
AAAATCCTATATTACTTGTCGACCACGTACACTTGCGTGTGCATTGGGAAATTAACCAACAATCAACATACCAGGAATACAGAAGCTTCACCGGCTTTGCAACTTGTCCAAACCTCATTCTAAAATTTGGATATAACTCTAACAGAAAAGAAGTCACACGAAGTGCACACTTCCCAGATAATTTAGAAGACTTAGAGAGAAGAGGGTTTCAAAACAGTTTATATACCGTCCAAATAATATCAAAGTGGTAAAAATCGGCATTTAGCACATTAGGTTCAAACATGTAAAATCAGCTAATAAAATCAAATATAACAGTTATTCTATGCTCGAATTCTTGAACCCTGAACCAGAGATTTTTGGTTCGGTCCCCAGCAGAGTCGCCAGAGCTGTCACACCTACTTTTTCCCGATAGGGGTGGGATAAGAGAGTTTTTTCCAATTAAAGTAACATAAATCGAATTTGGGATTATTTACTTAATTTCAGAGTCGCCACTCGGATTTTTTACGGTGTTCCGAGACACCATTTATTTTTAATATCCCAAATTGGGGAAATTTTTGACTCTGTTTTAAAGTTTGCGAATCAGAAATCTGGGTAAGGAATTCTGTTAACCCGGGAGAAGGTGTTAGGAACTCCCGAATACCGTGGTTCTAGCACGGTAGCTTAACTATTGATATTTGGCCTAATTATCTAATTATTTACATATTTTTACACCTATTGTGCATTTTAGCCTTTTTACTTTTTAACCGCTTTTAATATTTATGGATTATTCTGAAACAAGTCATGATGACGCGTCACATGAAATGCACCCGCAATTTACAACGTGTTGATTTTAATTATTGTTTGAAGTTGTGGTCGGGTAGCATAAAATGCAAACCCAAATGTGAATTACGTAATCATGACTATGGTCACGATGATTTAATTGCATATCTGAAGCAAACTATTATTTTCATAAGTTCGTTGTTTTTTCCTAAGTTATTTGTAATGTTAATCTTAAGAGTGAAAGAGGTATTTTTAGACTACAAGGTATGTGTTTGTTCAAGGTCTTCTAAGACTAAGTTTGCTAGTCTAAAGATGAAGATTTGGTACATTGCTAAATCTGGCCCAGTTTAGTGATTAGCATTTTTGGGCCAGCCCTATTTTAGTTATTATGAAGAGTAAAGATAAACAATCCAGCTAAAAAATGCTACATAAAGGAGTCAGATTGTACAAAAATAAAAACATATTTTGAACTATAGTTCTAAATGACAACGAGTTTGAACATTTTATCTTCTTAATTAACATAAAGGTTGTGTATTCAAAGGGTTGTACCAAACCTTACATAAGTCCAATAAAAGTGAGAAATTATCCAATTTGGGCTTAGGGACCTGACCTACTACTGGGCCAGGTAGTTGCCGAGTCTATTGCACTCGAAATTCATAAATTCCAGGAATTGAAAAATAAGTTATTAAACAGTAAATTTAATAACATAATTAGTGTTATGTGGAAAATTAATGATACTTGAATCTTAAATAAAAATATGAACCAGATTTCTATTAAGCCAGATTGTGCTAATTTTACAAAGTATTATACTAAGACTTTGGGCTTTATATCCCCAGGCCCAATGACCTGGGTTCAGACATTGTTCAGCTTATTGGGCCACTTTTACAAGTCCGACCCAATCCCTATATCCAATTCACCAGCAAGTATCGAAATTATTGAAGACAATGAGGTTACACAGTCCATTACAGCAGTCCAGAAGAAAGTATAGTTTATTTTACAAAACCGAACTTATACATGGCCAGTAGAGTACAAATACAGATTTATACATAAAAATAAAAATCCTAACCTAAATAGCAATTCTAACTACTGTTCCTTCAGCTTCAAACAAATTAAAATTGCTCATGACTTTACCCATAGAGTCAAATACCTGCAATTTTAATACTGATTTTCTAACAACCAAAGTAATAAAGTTGTGCATTAATATACACGTGATATACGGGCATAATAGGCCAACATGATCATTTATAAACTCAAAATATAAGCCGAAAAGGTCATACAAGCATTTGTATACATGACATCTATCTACAAACCTCTAAGAGTACACGCTTAACACAAAGGTTGGGACAGGGTCCCGCCATACCGAACAAATGTAATAAATGAACCAAATCTATCAAAGAGGGTATTAATTTCTCACCTAGAAGTAGCATTAATTGGATTAGGAGCTCTCCCATCTCTCTAACTTCCAAGAACAAGTCCAAACCTTTAAGTATTTCTCTCTCTATGGATAGCCTTTAAAAGGCTTGATATATTCGAAGTGCCTTAATATTCGAACACCGAGTTAGACGCTACAGCTGCACTTCACTACATTGTATGCCCGCTGCTCACTTTTGGACGCTGCCTTTGGGGAGAAGCGTCACGCCCAGCGTCAATGCCTGGGAGTTGATTTGCTTCATTTAGGATTTTTTATTACTTTCTTTTTAAATCCCAATACATCAAACACTTATCTTCTTTTTATTAATATTATAATCCAATGATTCTATTATTATCTTTGTCTTCTTGTTCCCTTTACTGTACGAAAATTCCATGCTCGTTTGTTTTCCAATAACTTCTCATTTTCCAAGTGCACATATTACTTCTTTCTTCCTTCTTTTTTTCTTATTTTGTCCACTTCATCGGCATGTTAGTCCCGCTAGAATCCTTTTTAATTCTCAAATTCCTTAGGCTCCCATTTACTGCAACCCATTTTTGTTACTCCATGCACTTGTCAAATGTTAAATTTAAGTATTTCCACAACTTCACTTTGCTCTTGTTAGTCTTGTGTGACTGGAGTGTAATTAGATTGCATTCTAAATTTGAAATTGTTCTCAAAATTAATTGTAAAATTCACGGGGCTTTACATTTTCCCTCATTCATCCTCGAATGTCAATTTTTGATAGTATGTCCAAGAGTTTAATCTTCTAGCCTTTCCTTACTCCATATTCTTAAGGCCTCAAAATTTGACTAACTTTTCAAAAATCTGAAATTTTCGGCAGAGCTTCATATATTCATAGACATATCCCAAATTTCAACCTGACAGCGAGCCATAAGAGTACAATATAAAAGGACCCACACGCCTCTTCTCATCACAATTACATCAATAAATGCCTCGATAGCTTAATTATCACGAGACAAGTCTAACAACTATGAGAAATAGATGAATCAATTACATCAGAAAATCATACCTAATCCTAATTCATACGTAAGATAAATAAATTGCTTACTCTATCCATGGAACTAAAGCATGATAAAGCCCAAACTCAAAATTTCAAGGAAATAATCATACCTAAAGTTGCAAACAAGTGGGGGTATCGAATTTTCACATCCTTCTCGACCTCCCAAGTAGCTTCCTCGTAGTCATGATTATGCCATAACTCTTTAACTAAATCTATATCCTTAGTCCTCAACTTACGGACTTTTCTATCAATAATCTCAATTGATTCTTCTTCATTTAAACAATCATTTATTTCTACTACCTCCGGTGAGATGATGTGAGCAGGATCGGGCATATACCCCCGTAGCATCGATACATGAAAAACAAGATGAACCAAAGTCATCGATGCAGGTAACTCTAGCTTGTAGGCTACTTCACCAATCCTTTTCAAGATTCGATATGGACCCTTCTTTCCAAATCTCATAACGCCCTTCATTGGTGATACTTACAAAAATAATTGATCACCCTCTTTAAACTCCAACTTACATCGGCTTACATCTATATAGATTTTTTGTCGGCTCTGAGTGGTCTTAAGCCATTGTTGAATCAAATCCACCTTTTCTAAGGCATCATGTACAAGATCGGGACCAAGTAGTCCTATCTCAGTTGGCTCAAACCACCTAATAGGTATCTACAACGCCATCCATACAAATCCTCATAGGGAGCCATCTGGATACTAGCTTGATAGCTAATATTATAGAAAATTTTAATTAGAGGTAAGTGTTCATCCCAATTCCTACCAAGGTCAAGGACACAAGCTCGCAACATATCCTCAAGTGTATGAATAGTTCTCTCAGCTTGTCCGTCAGTCTGGGGATAAAAAGTGGTACTTAAATTGACACTTGTACCCAATCCTTCTTGTAAGGATTGCCAAAAGTGAGCAGTAAACTGGGCCCCTCTATCGGATATAATAAAAACTGGGACACCGTGAAGCCTAACAATTTTTTTCAAATATAACTTAGCATAATATGGTGTTGTGTCATTTATCTTAGCGGTATAAAATGCGGCGACTTCATATTTGGTCTACAATCACCCAAATAGAGTCATGCGTCAAGCGAGTGCAAGGAAAACCTACTACAAAGTCCATATTAATCATCTCCCACTTCCAAAGTGGAGTCTCAATATTCTGAGCCAACCCATCGGTCTCTGATGCTCATCTTTTACCTGTTTTCAATTTAGCCACGAAGTCAGAGACATTTTCCTTCATTTGATTCCACCAATAGATCTCCCACAAGTTCTTGTATATTTTTGTAGACCCCAGATGTATAGAATATCTTGAGCTGTGTGCCTCAGCCATAATCTCATTGCGAAGTTCACCAATATCTGGCATGCCCAAGCGACCATTCATCCTTAACACCCCTTCCTCGTCAAGAGAAAAAGCAAGAGTATCTTTAGATTGTACACCATTTCGAATATTCACCAGGTTTGGGTCTTCAAAAAACTTAGTCTTGACACGCTCAATAAGATAGGAACTTGCTACGATGATATCATCAATCCCTTTGGCAACCGGTAAGTGTGTCAAAGTACTTCCCGATTTTCGGCTTAGAGTATCAGCTATGACATTCGTTTTTCCTGGATGATAAAGGATACTCAATTCATAGTCTGTTAACAATTCTAACTACCTTCGTTGCCTAAAATTTAATTCTCTCTGCTTGAATATATATTGCAAACTTTTGTGATCGGTGTACACTTCAAAATGCACACCCTACAAATAATGCCGCCAAATTTTCAAAGCAAACACAACCGCGGCAAGTTCCAAGTCATGGGTCGGATAGTTCTTCTCATGGATCTTCACGGTCTAGAAGCACAAGCTATAACCTTAACTTTCTACATCAATACATAACCCAACCCAACTCTAGAGGCATCACAGTAAACCACAAATTCACCCAAACATGTTCGCAAAGTCAGCACCGACGTCGTAGTCAATCTAGCTTTCAACTCTTGAAAACTTCTCTCACAAGCATCTGACCACTAAATCATCACAGCTTTCTGTGTTAACTTGGTAAATGGAGATGCAAGAGTAGAAAATCCTTCAACAAACCGTCGATAATAGCCCGCTAATCCGAAGAAACTATGGATCTCTGTCGCTATAGTTGATCATGGCCAACTCTTAACCCATTCAATCTTTTGAGGATAAAACTTAATACCTTCACGAGATACCATATGACCTAAGAATTCTACAGATTAAAGCCAAAATTCACACTTGGTGAATTTGGCATACAACTCATGCTCCAAAAACATCGGCAACACTATTCTCAAATGATTGGCATGCTCCTCTTGACTTCGCGAATAAACTAATATGTCATCAATGAAAACAATCACGAACCTATCAAAAAATGGTTTGAAAACCCGATTCATTAGATCTATAAAGGCTGCAGGTGAATTTGTTAGCCCAAATGGCATAACTAAAAATTCATAATGCCTGTAACGGGTCCGAAAAGTTATTTTAGGAATATCTTTATCTCAAATTTTTAACTGATGATACCCCGAACTTAAATCAATCTTCGAGAAGAACTTCGCCCCTTATAGTTGGTCAAACAAGTCATCTATCCGAGGTAGTGGGTACCTATTCTTGATGGTCACTTTGTTAAGTTTCCTGTAGTCAATACACATCCTCAATGAACCATCTTTCTTCTTCACAAACAATATTGGTGCACCCTGAGGCGATACACTAGGTCTAATAAATCATTTATCCAGTAAATATTTTAGTTGCTCCTTCAATTCTCTTAACTCAACTAGAGCCATTCGGTATGGGGGAATAGATATGGACAGCGTATCTGGCACCACATCTATCCTAAAGTCGATGACCTGGTGCCTCATCTATCCTTGTGTACCAACTTAAAACTAAGGAACTCTAAACATTTGATGTCATACTTTGGCCATGGGCCACATTGCAAGACAACTGCGAATGCTAACTAAGTATCAATATAAAGCTGAGTCGACAAGGTTGGCATAACTATTATAGCTGACAAGCCAACCAAATATACCTACAAGGCCTGCAAGCCCAACATACTACACTAACTGAAAGAATATGTATACAAACCTCTACTGATGGATATACTGTGATCGGAATAGCTCCCCGACCTTCTCATAACATATATACATATATATACAATATGTACATAAGGTTCTAGACCCGGAAACTCTGAAAGGCATAGAGCTTACCGATCAAGTTGAACTCGGGCAACACTTAATGAGGAGGTCTACCTGCGTGTCTGTCTGTCTGAACCTGCACGCATGAAATGCAGCACCCCCAGAATAGGGACGTCAGTACGAAATAATGTACCGAGTATGTAAGTCAATATACTGAAAGCTGAAATGAACTGATAATATAACAACTGAAAGTAACGGGAAGTCAAAGATAATCTGAAGATATGCTTACATGTTGATACTGACTCAACTCTCTCAATATAGTAAGTAAAATAGTTGTCCGGCTCTATAAGGATTGGTATATATATATATATTTGCTCTACCGTAGTAGGCTCGATCATAGGTGCTCGGCCATACTAGGCTCTGTATCTCAACTAACTGGGCTCGCTCATAGGCGCTCGGCCACAGTAGGTTCGGTATATAACTTACCCTCTGATCTGAGGTTACCCAATAGGGGCCTGCCCATTGATTATAGATCGATGGTAATGAAAATACTATAATACTATATATATATAGACTTCCTGCTCTCTTGACTGGAAAAAGGAAATACTCAATCGAATATGAAGTTCCGATAAGGAAAATATTATCACTTACAAGACTAGGAAAATATACGTAAGTTCCGGGATATGAATTTTTCTTTATATCTCGTTATCAAATTCGTGTAATTACGAGATCATGCAAAATGAAGGAAGAGCTTAGCCTTAACATACCTGGACCGATTCTCTTGAAAATTCCTCTAACACACGTCTTTGTGTCAAACACGTAATGGCGGATTGAAGTAGGGGAAAATACGTATGATATTCTTGAGAAGAATTGCACCGTACTCCCTTAGAATCAAAAAATCATGTTGCCTTTACGTAGTATAACTTTGTTTGAAATGTCACATTTTTTTTTTTGGAATTCTTGACGATCCATGAAAGCTCATGTTACTGAATTTTTTGAAAGCTCACGTTGTTGAAATGAAGCTCACATTCTGATGTTCATTAATTTATGTAGTACTTGAAATTGACGTAGTTGGTTTACGCTGAAGCTTGTTCCTTGTTGAAGTCTGTGAGGCTGGTTATGTTGACCGTTCTCAAGCTTCACAGTTGTTAGGGAATAACATCAGCTTCCATGGCTGCCATAGCCTATATCTAAATGTTAGAGGTTTGAGTCTTTCCTCACACTTTACATACTGGTAACCATGTTGTGTTCAGGAGTCCTTAAACCTCATATTTGCAGATGAATTTCACTACTTTTCAAGTTCTAGAGCTTGATAATTGCAGTCTATTAACCTCAACTTGCATAGTGGCATGTTATCATCAGTTACCGTTTCTAATTGTCCACTGCTCCAATTAATCAATATAACTTAAAGTGCACTAAAAGTAAGTCCATTCCTAGATATTTTGTATTATTACTTTAATTAAAAAGATCAGCCCACCTTCACGTGTAACCAAATTATCATTTGGTCTAATGACTCATTGTATGCTTTGCCACCTTGGCTAAACTTATGCCATGTGGCAATCCCAAAAAAAAAAGCTCTTAGCCACTTAATACCATAATTATCTCAACCATTAATCAAGTATCTACATATGAGAATTATCTCAAATTACTTTAAATACTACTCATTTTAACACATCTTATACACCTTAATATCATGGCCTTGGGGTACCTTGTATGGTACTAGTCCATAAATACCGAGTATTTTAGCCCGGATCGTATTTTATCCCAAAATACCATACTTCGACGAAATTCTTTTTCTTCGATTTGCTTACCTTCTCACCTTCACGAATTTACTCATTACTTGTTTGAAATAGATAAAATGCATATAATCTTAAAATAATCTCATTCCCGGGCTTTGACCAATTTGCTTATGGCATATTTTTACGTACGGAGACATGGGGTATAACCCATGGCATAAAATGAGGATGAGTCCCCAAATAAGTAGTAGCTGTCTGCGACACATTTCCTGCACTACGCCCATTGTGGGCCCCATTACCTTTAGGTGGGTGTGGTGCAACCGAAGTAGTAGCCATAGATGATCTCTCGAACGCTGTTTCCCGTTAGGTAAAAACCTTCGGATATGACCCGTCAACCCACAACCATATCATGGACCACAGGGTCCCTTGCAATACTAGACTAGCGCTGATGAGAACCCACACTACTCTGAGCCTGTTGTGCAGTACAGTGGTCACTGTGAACGGGCCTATACTAGCCTCCCTATCCGAAATTGTATGCCACTAGAGGGCTACTGAAAGTTATCTCCATCCTAGGCTATGGTGGACCAGATAGTCCTCTGTTGGTCTGTCCTTTGCCCGAACTAGACACTGCACTAAAAGTTCCAAAAGTACGGGCCTTCTTGTTTTGCTCCTTATTGGTCCTCTCCTCCTGATGAATCCTCTCGAGATCCATTACTAGATCCACAAAGTCAGTAAAGGTAGTGTTTTTTCTCCCACTAGTTGTATCTTTTCTGATGCCCGGAATCAAGACACGAGCAAAGGGATCAATCTTCTCATCCTCAGTGGGTATGAGATGGGGAGCATAATGGGATAACTTCTCAAACTTGATGTTATACTCTATGATGGTCATGGCATCCTGCTTTAAGGTCTCAAACAATACCGCAAGGGCGGATCTCACTCCCTCTGGTAACCACTTCTTAATAAAGATCTTGTTAAACTCCGACCAAATCATTGGCGGTGCATCCTCCAGTCGACTTTTCTCTAACCCTTTGAACTAGAGGTCAGCAATGTCTTTCAACTGGTAGGCTACCTATCCAACCACCCGTTAGTCATTAACTCCTAGCAAAGTAGTAGCTTTCTCAACTTTTTTCAAAAAGTCCAGAGTTTCTGCAGTAGAATCTGTACTAGTAAAAACTGGTAGCTCAAGTCTCACAAATTTCATGGCCAACTGCGACATGTCCTCAACTGATGGTGCTCTCATCCCTCCTAGTTTAAATGTTGCAATACCCACTTGAAGGTTTTGTTGGGTCTGCATATCCATGAGGTCAGCAAAAGTATTCATAACCTTTCTAATATCAGTGAGGGTCTTCTCCAAGTGATTTGGCTCTAGAGGTGGAACAGGTTCCTCATCATCTTCTTCCTCGAGCTCGTGGACCATCCTTGGAGCCATTCGAACTGGCACAGTCCGTGCTCTTGCAGCCTTCGGAGGTCGGCCCCTAGGTTTAGCGAGTACCCCTCCCGAAGCCATATCGGGTATAGGAGCAGCTTCCCGGTTCATATTACTACCATGCGCGTTTACCATATTCTGCCAATTGATACATAGCACTAGTTAGGAAGTATTTTGTAGATCTATTGTACGATTCTAGAACAAGAAGAAATAGTGAAGCATGATTATGATGTCCATATAGACTTCTCGACATAAGTGTGGTGCACAACACACTAATAATGAGAACTCGAGCATATACGATTCCATAGACTTCCTAGGACTCGAATTATAACCTACTGCTCTGATACAAAGTTTGTCACGCCCTAAAACCACGTGATCGTCACTCGGTACTCTACCTGACCCGAGTGAACCCTCCCATAAATTAATTTTCATCTATATGCTTAATAGGGGGATACGAAAGCCTCTTCAAATATAATCATTTTAAGATATAAAACAAAAAATGAATAATTCCTTTAAGTAACTATTTTCATTTAAAAGAGAACTTCATAAATATAAAAGAAAGTTTCATTCATGCATGCCATATTAGTAACCATATGATTACAACCCAAAAACAAATTCTACTATTGTCTATGGAATCTCTATGACACGACATGAAATAGTCAACCAAGGCATGACCTGGTGGCTCAAAAGAATAATAATACAATAAAGTCCACCACGAGTACAAGTGTGGAGTCTCACCAAAAAGTGTCAACGGAAAATGTAGAGTTTTCCTAACCACGCGGTCCAAGCTGCTGAGGTCCAGTCCCAGAAAACAGAAACGGTAATGTGGCCAAAAGTCCTAAGTTACACATGCCTAGTACGAATCATGAACCACTTCCCATAAAGAAATAGGACAAGACTTAAAATGATATAAGATATGCAATAACAATTGATATAGGAAAGAAGCATTTATATGAATTAACAATTTAGAAAATAAAATCAAATAATAAGGTAAAACATATTTCAAAATAAGGTCTTCCTTTAGCATAATCTTTACAAAATCATGTTATGATTTTTCATTTACCTGGAGCACTATACCATCACTGACACTGAAGAAAGTCAACTGGGTTATGTACCTAGTAGCAAGTATCATATACCCTACTTGCTCAGGTCGTCTCATCATTGTGCCGCACGAATCAACTCATACATGCTAATAAAGTAACACAATAGTACCCCCCCCCCAATGGGAAGTACTCTGTCTCAGTTCCCAACCGTAAGGTAGCTTCTATGCCTACACGGGCACGTGTAGTTTTATGACCTAATGAGGAAAAGTATCCATGGTCAATCTCGGTGAACTTAAGTAACTCCTAAAACTTCTACATTTATCAATGATGATGTTCACAACCAAATCAAATATTTGAGAATAGACAAATCTAAGATATTTCACAACTCATGCATTTTCATTTCAAAAAAGTTACAAGTGTTATATTCCTTCATTAAATTTTAAAATTTAAAATAAAACATTTCAAGAGAATAATTTTCATAGCACTTATATCTTTTATGATGCAAGAAGTAGTCTAATCCCAACTCTCTTGTCCCCACAAGTTAGGAACCACATTTACAATTTCTATTTAATTGTGCTTCAATATGAGTTTGGAAAATAGCTCCGAGGGTAGTAAGGTTCAATGTACCTCAATCACTTCCAACCTTATCACAAATGATCCAATAATTCCAACGAGTCACAATCTACATATACAAACTCACATAATTCAACAACGCATCACAACAATATCAACTAAGCCAACTAAGTGTCTAATACTTAAGTCCAACTTCATAAGTTTATCAAAAATCCTCATTTCATCATTTGAAGGTTAATCCTTGAATTTTAACTTCAACTCATTCATTAAACAACGTGTTATTGGATCTAGTCGTTCCAGTAGAAACTCAGAATAACATCGTTCAAGCAAGACCCAACACTATTCATCATCCCTACCAACCAACTTTTCGATTTCAAGACTAGCTTCCACGGTTTCATGAATAGATATTTAAATACAAATCTATCTTCATAAATATACTCTACTACGTCCGTAGAGTATAATACATAGGATTGAAGTGAAGAGATTACCTCTTTGTCAAACCCTAGAATTTTGAAGATTTGAGTTATTTAGTGTTCTTGAGATTTTCTTCAAAAATCAATGAATTACATGATGTTGGAGGATAAAGAGATGTAATAAACGAACCAAATCTACTAATGAGGGTATTAATTTCTCACCTAAAAGTAGCATTAATTGGAGTAGGAGCTCTCCCTTCTCTCTGTATGGGTCAAAATCCGACTGAGAAAATTCAGCACGAAGAGGTGATTATCATGAGTAATTTGGCCGAGGTTGACCAGTGATTAACGGAACTTAACGCCGAGCAGTCAACCATGGCCGAGGTCGAGTGTCACGAGCAGCAGTAACGGCTAATTTGTACTAGGACCTTTAGAAGGAATATTCCATTGAATATTTTGTGTACTTGTACTTTTAGGGTTCTTTGAGGAAATTTCACATATAAATAGAATGAGAGATAAGGAAAAATACAGGTAATAATCTATGTGATAAAAACTCTCTTGAAAAGCAAACTCTCTAGATAAATACAAAGAACACATTTCTAAGGATATTCGTCTTTTTAGATTATTTCTTGTCATTTCCACCATATCCGAGAAAGTCTTCAATATTCTCATAGATACTTTTCATTCATCATTACCAGAAAGAGGAATCATTTACTCTTTATTTACATTTAGTTCCATTTATTGCTATTTAATATTTGATACTTCTCGCTCATTATTTCACTCGAAACATTTAATACATAGTGCATTAAATCTGTCTCAACATTGTTTTACATCATCCACATTACTTATCATAGATCTGAAGTTATTATCTTTAACTTGGATTAAACTCCTAAATAATTAATTAATTAGTTTAATCAAAGATCCCAATTTTTGGTGAAACAATTTGGCGTCGTCTGTGGGGATTTCCTAGTCAAAGTCTTATTTTCTTTCAGATCTAAAAAAAAGAGGGAAACGCAAAACCCTATATTTTCTTGTGTGTATGGATCTGACATGGCAGGTAACTGAGAAGAAAGGATGAAGGCAGTAGCTGATCTCACAAAAAACCTCTTAAACACAATCAACGAGGTCACTGAAACAAATGCTGAGGACGTAACGCCAAACGCCTACCCCAAGCGGAGTGGTTCATCCCTTCCTCATGGCAGTATCATAACTTCACACGGTAAAGGAGCCTCCACGTCCACAATAGAAGAGGCACCACCAGCGGTGAAAAAGCTGCTCGAAGTCTGGTTGACAAACACGTTGACCAGCATCCTTGACAAACCCGCCCAAAGGGCGAACAGAGAGAAAGCAAGGACTTGCGTTGCACCAATAACAGACGAGCAACACGACCCTCATCTCGTAACAGGTATCAGTCACAATGTTAATAATGCAGGCGACAACACCCTCACAACCATTTTTAGAAAGATGGAGGAGATGGAAAACGAAAACAAAATGCTTCGAGATAAAATGAAAAGAGCACCAAGAGAGGGTAGACAAAATACCAGGTGCCCCAAAACTCTTGCCCAAAAGGGATGCTGGTTGGTTTGTTGAGCAGTCGTACAGTGACGAAGTCGCACCACATGCCATACCTAAAACCTTCAAAATGTCGTCGTACCTGAAAATATACGATAGTACGATAGAACCTGAGGATCATGTGACTCACTATGTCACTGCAATAAAACACATCGACCTCGCCAAAGAGCAAGTATCTTCCATATTATTGAAAATGTTTGGTGAAACCCTTACCATGGGGTGCACTAACTTGGTATTCACCACTGCATGCACGCTCCATTGAGACCTTTTAAGAAATGGCCGACAAGTTTATAACTACCCATGCCGGAGCTAAGAAAACAGATGTGAGAGTGAATGACATATTTGCCATCCAACAGTCACCCGGTGATGGGCTGAGGGACTTCCTCGCTCGATTCAACCGTGTGAGGATGACCTTACCGAATGTATCAGAAGGAATGGAAGTAACAGCTTCTAGAATGGGTCAAACAGGAGCTGTTCAAGGGCGACCAGAAAGCTGCTGAGCCGGCTCATGAAGTATCCCCCGACCACTTGGGACGAGATAAACAATGCCTATTGTATCACACTCCGAGCTGACAAAGACGACCTTCATGGGCCAACCCAACGGTTGACCTCAGTATAAACAGAATCCAGGAAAGATCGAAGAAACGACAACAGAAGAGACCTTGCAGGTCCACAGCCCAACCGTGAAAGACATGAAACATATGTCAGAGCCGCCATCATGCCGCCTCCCCGCCACGACGAAGGCTCATCTAGGCCGAGAATAGGGACTCACTGAAGTGAGAGAGGTATGCCTCCCTTACTATCTGCTCAGAATTTATGTGTTTCTCCCTCAGAAATAGTCTACACACTGGAGAAGCTCGGCCCAAAAGTGAAGTGGCCGCAGAAGATGAGATCCGACCCAACTCCAGCACCAGGGTCCACCAAAACCGCCTTCTCCAACTCGAACCATCCAAATGATCATCGAAGGTGCGACAACGCATCAATCAACAGCGTAAATTCACAACCACCCACAAGCTGAAATGGTCAATCACTCATGAACGGTACGACGAACTATTAGAAAGTATCATCTTCGATAAGTCAGATACCCACGGTTTGCTTTTTCCTCACTATCACGCTCTTGTTATCACTTTACGCATATTTGATATAGATGTGAAACGTATTATGGTGGACGATGGGAGAGGCTCATGCATTATCCACCCTCGATTACTTGCACAAATGAAACTCGAGGATAAGATAGTGCCACGCTACATCACACTAACGGGTTTTAACAATACAGTTGAACAGACATCTGAGGAAATCACACTCCCCGTCCTGGCCAGCGGCGTCACTCTGGAAACCACATTCCACATCATGGATCAGGACACGGCGTACAATGCTATTATAGGTCGGCCTTGGATACACGCCATGAAGGCCATCCCCTCCAGCCTGTACCAAGTCATCAAATTTCCCACCCCATGGGGAGTGTTCAGCATTCGAGGGGAACAACGCACTTCCCGAGAATGCTATCGCATCGCCCAAGATTGTACATACACCCAACAAATGAAGGGAAATGCCAAAGAGGCATAGTAATTAACAGGGTCGAGGTCGAGCGGTGATGAAGGGAAGGACGTCATCAGAGACCCTAAAATCATAGAGGCCACAAGATCAACCGTAGCAGATCTCGACCTCGCCCAACTCGATGATAACGACCATAGCAAGAAAGCCTACATCGGCCACAAACTTCAAGAACCAGGTAAATTCAGTCATTTTCTAACACACAGACTTGTTTGCCTTTTCCCATGCAGACATGCCAGGTATCCCGAAGGCGATAGCAACACACAAGTTGAACGTCGATTCATTTTACCCTCCCGGTAAGGCAAGTTAGGCGGAAGTTTAATTCTGCAATAAATGAAGCGGTCTGCGAGGACGTTGAAAAACTACTGGAAAATGACTCCATCAGAGAATCAAAATATCCCAATGGGTCGCCAACATAGTCATGGTGAAAAAGAAGAACAAAAAATGGCGGATGTGCGTGGATTTCACAGATTTGAAAAAAGCTTTCCCGAAATACTCATTCTCGTTGCCTCATATCGACCAGCTCATTGACGCAACATCCGAGCACGAGCTACTAAGCTTCTTAGACGCATACTCGGGCTACAACCAGATCCTCATAGAAGAGGAAGACCAGGAGAAGACTATCTTCATCACCCACCAGGGGGTGTATTGTTACAAGGTGATGCCTTTAGGACTGAAAATGCAGGGGCGACGTATCAAAGGTTGGTGACAAAGATTTTCAAAGACCAACTCGGAAAAACCATGGAAGTCTACATAGACGATATGTTGGTCAAGCCAAAAAGGAAAGAGGATCACATCGACCACCTGAAAAAAGCCTTCAATATACTTAGGCGATACGAAATGAAACTGAACCCTAAAAAGTGCGCTTTCAGCGTAACCTTGGGGAAATTCCTCGGCTTCCTAGTATCACAACAAGGTATCGAGGTCAACCCCAACCAAATCAAAGCTATAGAGGGAATATTGGAGAACCTAACAGTAAGAAACAGGTTTAGAGACTGACCGACCGTATAGCCGCCCTATCAAGCTTCATCTCACGATTCTCCAACAGACGTCACAAGTTCTTTGGCATACTCAAGAAATACAACGGCCTCCAATGGATCTCTGAGTGCGTCGATGATATGAAAGAGCTAAAGGCATACCTATCATCACCCCCACTGCTCTCTAAGGCAGAACTCGAAGAACGCCTCATCCTCTACCTGGCCGTGTCCGACACGGCGGTGAGTGCAGTCCTAGTCCGAGAAAATAAAGGTACCCAATCTCATGTCTATTACATTAGCAAAACCTTAGTCGACGCCTAGACGAGGTACCCACACCTCAAAAAATTAGCCTGGCTTTGGTCGTATCTTCACGAAACCTTAGACCCTACTTCCAGTGCCACCATATCTCGGTAGTCATGAATTTTCCCCTGAAGAATATTTTGCATAAGCCCGAGCTATCGGGCAGATTGGCCAAATGGGACATAGAACTAAGAAAAAATAATATAACCTATCAACCGTGAACGGCGATAAAGTCGCAAGCTCTTGCCGACTTCATCGCCGACTTTAGCACAAAAATAATTCCTGAAGTCGAAAGAGAAGCCGCCAACACCTTCATCCAAGTACAGGACCTATGGGTTTTGTACACCGATGGTGCCTCTAATGCATCAGGATCTGGACAGGGACTCGTGCTCAAGGTCCCGACAGGCGAAGTAATTTTCCAGTCCATAAGATGCCCAGACATGACTAACAATGAAGCCGAGTATGAGGCCGTGGTTGCAGGGTTAAGGCTAGCACTCAAGTACGGAGCACGGTGAGTCGTCCTACGTTGCAACTCTGAACTCCTCGTCAACCAGGTCACAGGGACTTTCCAAATCAAAGAGCAAAGACTACAAAAATATCAGGCCGATATTTGCAAGCCACTGCCCGAATTCGATGAATACTAGCTCGGCCAAATCCCTCGAGCACAAAATATTAAAGCAGACGACCTCACCAAACTGGTGGCAGCCACTAAAAGCATAACCGGAGAACGAAACATGGTCACTCTCCTCCACTCATCGATTGATCAAGTCGAGGTAAGAACTATAAACCTAACTTGGGAATGGCGCAATCGTATTTTTACATAGTTTCAAGACGGCGTGCTCCTAGATGATAAAAAAGCCAAAAAAAGCTCTGAATGCAATCGGCCAGGTACAACGTCATAAACAACGACCTGTACAAAAGAACGTATGGCGGCCCCCTAGTAAAATCGTTGGGCCTAAACAAGACACAACGCGTTCTAGAAGAAGTCCACGAACGCCACTTCAGAGCTCATTCCGGCAATCGAGCTCTAGTCAGATGTCTCATACGAGCAGGCTACTACTGGCCCACCATTAAAAAAGAGGATGCTGACTTCGTGAGAAAATGCGAACAATTCCAATAAAATATGCCCCTATGATCCACCAAGAAGGCGAGCACCTCCACTCGGTCACCTCACCTTGGCCTTTCATCAAATGGGGAATGAACATCGTCGGCCCCCTCCCAACAGGGCGAGGTAATGTACGATTTCTTTTAGTTTTAACTGACTATTTTTCCAAGTGGGTGGAAGCAGGTGCATTCGCCCAGATATGCGAACAAGAAGTAATCGCCTTCATATGGAAGAATATTGTGTGTCGCTTCGTCCTCCCTAAAGAGATCAGTTGTGACAACGGGCCTTAATTCACCAGAAAAAAATCGTTGAGTTCTTCGAGAAATGGCAAATCAAAAGAATACTCTCCACGCCATACCAGCCCGCAAGCATTGGGCAAGCGGAATTCTCCAACAAATCAATACTGAATATCATGAAGAAAAATCTCGAGAACGCTAAGGGACTATGGCTGGAACTACTACCGGAAGTGCTATGGGCATACAGCACAATGCCGAAAACAAGCACAGGAGAGACACCTTACTCATTAGTCTATGGGACTGATGCAGTAATACCAGTCGAGGTCGGAGAACCAAGTCTGAGATACTCCCATGAGAGCGGGTCGAGAAATGATGAAAGCAGAAGGCAGGACCTCAATGAGGCCGAAGAACTTACATAAGGATGATCGCCCAAAAACAACAGGCAGAACGTTCCTACAATAAAAAAGCCAAGGTCAGACCACTCAAAGTCGGGGACTATGTGCCAAGGCCAAAACACAGGCAAGCAAGGACCCTCGAGAAGGAAAACTGGGAACGAATTGGGACGGCCCATACAAAAACACATCAATAGCATACAAAGGGTCATTTCAACCAGAAACGATGGAAGGAAAACTATTACCAAACAACTAGAACATTGCCCACCTCAAGTACTTCAACTTCTAAGGAAAAATGTTCTCCGAATTGTACTCTTTTTCCCTTACCTGAGTTTTTTCCCAATTGGGTTTTCCCGGAGCGATTTTAATAAGGCGACGAGGAGGACATTTCGAGTTAAAGCACGAGCAGGTGAGGACACAAGTTGATCAGTTCATTACCCGACCTCTCAAATACTTCTCTAGGACGACCAATGATGGAACTAGATAGACTGTACTAGAATACCAGCCCAGAAAACATGTAAATTTCTCCAATATATATGTAAGAAAAGCACACAAGTACATGAAGTTCGCCAATGTTTTCACCAAAAATGTTGCATCAATTTAGCAAAAACAACATTTGACCTCGTTCGAATCAATCAAAATAACGTTCAACCTCGTTCAAACTAACTAAGAGTAACATTTGATCTCGCTCGAATTAACTCAGATACGACCTCGTTCGAACTAGTTAAGAGTAACATTCTACCTTGCTCGAATTAACTCACATTTGACCTCGTTCGAATCAATCAAAATAACATTTGACCTCGTTTAAACTAACTAAGATTAACATTCAACCTCGCCAGAATTAACTCACATTCAACCTCGTTTCAATCAATCAAAATAACGTTCGACCTCGTTCGAATCAACCAAAATAACGTTCGACCTCGTTCGAACTAACTAAGAGTAACATTCAACCTCGCTCGAATTAACTCACATTCAACCTCGTTCGAATCAATCAAAATATCGTTCGACCTCGTTCGAACTAACGAAGAGTAACATTCGACCTTTCTCGAATTAACTCATATTCGACCTCGTTCAAATCAATCAAAATACCGTTCGACCTCGTTCAAACTAACTAAGAGTAACATTCAACCTCGCTCGAATTAACTCACATTCGACCTCGTTCAAATCAACCAAAATAATTTTTGACCTCGTTCAAACTAACTAAGAGTAACATTCGACCTCGCTCGAGTTAACTCACATTAGGCATCGTTCAAATCAATTAATGTAACATTCAACCTCGTTCGAATTAATTAAAATCACATTCATTCTCGCTCGAATTATGTCACATTCGACCCAGTTCGAGTTAATGTCTGACAACATGGCCACGACTAAATCCAGAGTTATTCTAGGTGAGGCAACCAAACAAGGAAAATATACAAGAGAAAATAGAGAAGATTCAGAAACAAACAGAAAAAATAGCATTCCAATTCAAAAATATTTTTTTACCAGGGTTGAATAGATGCCCGCAAAAGTGAACACAAAATTACAAAAGGCATAATTATTCAGCAGTATCATTTCCGCCATAGCCCTTGCCATCAGAGTATTCGTCCTCATACCAGGCACCTTGTTCCTCTTCGCCATCACCAGTCCCCGGCATAGCAGCATCATTACCACAGGCGACCCGAGATGCGCACGCCTTAGCACGAGCATCCCCGAACTCAGCCTTAGAAAAGCTTCTGACCATTATCAAAACCCTGAATATGTCTAGTTGGGCCTCAGCATGGATCCACTTCTCATACAAATCTCGTGGAACATCAGGATAAGTGGAAGTGTGAGAGGAGGACGGCTGAGCCAGCAACCGCATCTTTTCAGCCTCGAGAACGACAATCTGATCACTAACGTTTGAAACCTCTTTCTCAAGCCTCCCCAATTCGTTCATTAAGCCGTGATTCCCTGAGCATGGCCATCTTCGCATCATTCGCCCACTCGGACCAGACGACACGGATTGCATCTTCCAACGCCACCACCTTCGCCAAAGATGCCACCCTAGTCTCCTCGGCCTTCTCCAACTACCTTTTGAAATAACAGTGGAAAGATTTAACATTTAAATAAGAAATTTTTTGAAAACAGAATTTATCCAAAACACGATACAATCGTCCCAAAAGTCGGGGCGTCATGGAGTACATGAGCATCTAATAACCGGAACATAATCCACAAGAGTATCTAGAGAAACAAACTCAAATACAAATAAACTAAAGAAGAAAGATCAAGGTCCGACAAATGCCATGAATCTACCTCGATAGTTACAGACTCCAATGCCTAAATCAGCAGTCGTCGTCGTGATCAGAAATTCCTGGATCTGCACACAAGGTGCAGGGAGTAACGTGAGTACTGATGCGTGGCTGGCTAGAATTCATGATTTTA
>ML396513.1:1542-24576 GCA_005239525.1 Nicotiana knightiana | reverse complement strand
ACCTTTTCTTCCATGATAAGTGAGAGCAATTCGGATAGAACCAAAATGGATATGGGTGAAACCGTGATCTCTCCATTGTATGGTAAAATCATCTGGAATTTGGAGGGTAATAAGTTGTTCCTCTCGAGTAGCAAGAATAGGATGCTGGTCAAGTTTTGAGGCAGCAACATATTCTTTGACTCCTTTTGGTTTGTGTTGGACTAAGGAACGGATTTGGGTCCATATTGCAAATGATTTTCTGGCAAAGGCTGAGTAAGGGTTTATGAGGGGTAGTTCAGTGGAAGATACAATTTGTTCATCGGGTAGGATATCAACTTCATAGAGATAATCATATTTTTTGGACAAGGTTTTATATAGAGTAGGAGACATATTCATTTTTGCTAGGGAAGAGGATGATGGAAACGACTCAGACATATTTAGTAAATTTTTCCTCCCTCCGAAAGGATGGGCTGGCTTTGATACCACAAAATAGAGAACAGAGCAAGAGGCTCGAAGAAAGCAAACTATATCATAGATACGAAAGTTTTCCTACAAAAGAGTTGGCTATTGCCAAGCTACACTAACAGTTAATTTGCTTATAGTCACAAAATTTTTCCTACAATGGGTCTGGCTTCATACAACCCATAAGGGATGGCATGCCAAGCTACACAACTCAGAAAACTTTTGTACTATAACCAACGTTAACTGTTATAACTCATAAAACATTCGTACTACAACAAGCTAACTTTCTTAGAGTATTCTTACTCTGTTTACATACATGGACCGGACTTTCCATCCATTCGAAAGAAAGAACAAGAAGGAAATCTAGAAGGAACTCATATGTATTATATCACAAAGATTTAGAAAGGTTACAAGATGATCCTACAACTACTACAAGACCTCCTTTATATAGGACTAGGAGGTCATTACAAGACAAACTTATATTAAAATAAACTTATATTACATGGCAAACCTATCTACAAGTGGGCCCCTTTTTATATGTGAAGGACCTTTAGGCAAAGCCACTAAAAACTGCTGAAAACATGTGAAACGGGGGAAATACACATGGTTTAGCATGTGAAAGTTTGTGGGAACATGTGAAAGCATGTGAAAATAGTGTGGTGCATGTGACGGGGCATGTGGAGGCATATGGAAGTATGTGAAAGTGGGACCCAGATGGTCTAGAAGGATGTCGAATTTTGTCTTGGCATGGGTAGATGATTTTTTCGGGTTTTTTGGTAGGTAATGTGGGATTATGGTGAGATTAACAAGGATGATTATCTTCCATTGATTTTCTCGGTTTGTCTTCTAGGCATCTTTTCAGATATCTTGTGTACTAATGCCTGGAACTCGACAGTTCTTCTTCTCTATGTTCCTTCTCTTTTGGATTGAGGGATATGATCCGCAACCTTAATACGGAGATTTCATGAGTGATTTTTTCCCGGATGATTTCATACGGAGTTTGATATTCCTTTGCTGCTTCTCGGACTTTTTCCCAGTGAGGATGAGTGCTAGTATAATTCCAGCTTGCCCAATATTTTGGCCATATTTCTCTCGGGATAAACCTATTTTGCTGGAAGATAATTCTTTGTGCTTCACTATATTCACTGGCCTATGAAACATGAATACTTTTGCGTTGTAGGAATCATTGAAACATTTTATCCAATATATCCTAGGCTTGAACCATAGTAAAAATACTTTAAGAGCTGGTTCAATATTGTCAAAATCTTTGAAGACGTTGCACTTGAATTCAATGAAAATGTAGTACTGATGGCATAGGTACCAGAAAAACCATAATAATTCTTGTGGAAAATCCTTGGCTTGTGCTATGAATATATGGCAGAATGGATATTCTAGATTGACCCCATAAGGGTTGAGAATGGACCCTCCATGTTGTCTGAAAACTTGGAGCTCATAATAAGTTCATCTTTCCCATAATAATTGACGGATCAAAGGGATCCATGAGGCTGAATAACTCCGGTGGATGATCCGTTGGCTTCAATGAACTTGTTCCTGGTATATTTGAAAGCATGAATATGTGGTTGATTAGCTTTTGCTTCGACTTTAGTTTTCCTGCGGTAAATCTCTTTGAGAGTTCTTCCGGCCGAGACAGAAAATCTGCGAGAATATTATTTTTTCCTTTCAGGTTCTTGACTTGAAACTTGTATGGAAAGAACCATTGGGCCCATCTGAGAATCTGAGGATTGGGAATAATTTTCGCATTTATCTGGATCATCTTTGGGAAGGCTTTCATATCCATTTCTATCAGAAATTCTGTGTAAATCAAGGAAAAATTGAATTTCTTGATTCCATTCTTTACTGCAAGAATTTCCTTGAAGGTGGAGTGGTAATGTTGTTCAGCATCCTTGAACTTTCCGCTAGCATATCCGCATATCTTTCTCTGGCCATATTTTTCTTCAAATAAAACGGCACTCCAGTATTCATTGCTGGCATCAATTTTCAGTATCTTCTTACCGTCAGAAGGGATGTAGAGGGACTTGACATTTTTAGAAATCTTCTTTATTTCGCTGACTGCTTATCTTGTTTCTTTCCCCATGATGGAGCATTTTTCTTGAGCATTTCTGTGAGCGGAGAAATGTATGTACAGATATTCGGGATGAAATCTCTCACATAATTTACTATACCCAAGAACTGTTGGATCTGCTTTGTGATGAAGCTGGTATCTGGAAACTTGAGTAGTTCTTGACATATATGTGGTCTTGGACTGTATGCACCTTGGACAAAATGCATTCCAAGAAAATCAATCTCTTGTTGAGAAAGAACCATCTTTTTTGTTGAAAGCATGATCCCATAGTGTGTTATTAATGCCTCAAACTGACGAAGCAAGTTGACATGTTCCTCCAATGTATCACTAAATAATAGGATGTCATCAATGTAAAATAAAGAGGTATGGAGGATGGGCTGGAATATTTTTATCATGACTTTTTCGAACAAGGAGGGTGCAGTTTTCAACCCGAAGGGCATGACTTTCCACTAGAAGTGATGATCGGGGATGCAAAATCCCGTTTTGGGTCTTTCTTCAGGGTGGATTCCCAATTTCTAAAATCCAGATTTTAAATCAATTTTGGAAAAGTATTTGTCCTTGGCTAAGTGGGAGAAAAGAGTGAGTTTATTTGGGATAGGGAATTTATCATCTTGGAGAAAATGGTTAAGTAGCTGGTAATTAATGACTAACCTGAGTTTTCCTCTTATCTGCTTAGCTCTTTTGTTGACATAAAATGCTTCGCATGCCCATTGTGAATCCGATGACTCTATTAGATCAAATTCCAAAAGTTCTTCGCATTCTTTCTTTGCAAGCTGAAGATGACCTGGATTCATGCCTGAATGACTGGATTTTTTTGGATTGATGTTTTCATTCTTCTTGAAAGGAGCTTGATAAAAAAACTCTTTGTTTTTCCATAACGGGCTTTTCCCTTTCTTCATGAAATCCTTGTGGGATTCAGCACATGAGTTTTCAATGAGATTTTGCTCAATCTTCTTGATTTGTTCATCGTGGTGATTTGGAATAGCCTTGGAATCTCAGAATAAGGTTTGAACTGCTTCTTAAAAGCTATTCCGTTAGCCTTGATCTGCAGTTGATCTCTAAATTGTCTGTAAATGTCGAATCCAACAATAAGATCTTTTCCTGGTACATCCGACCCTATCACCTTGGTTCTGTACTTCAATCCTGGAAAGAACTCAATTGTGACCGGATGCTTTGTGATGACGGTGGTATTCAGGATTCCATTTGATGCAGTATTAAAATCCTTAAAGTGCGGCACCCATTGATCTTCAGGGAGAACTGCAGGATTTATGAGTGAAGAAGCAGCTCTAGTGTCGATGAAAGAAATAACTTGATTTGGTTTATCCCATTTAGATGAATAGACTTTGAGTTCTACTTGAGGAATGACTACGAGAGCATTGACCTCCTCTCGAGCTTCGATCACTCATTCTGAAATTTGGTAGTGCTCATTGCCTTGATCTTCAGAGATATCAAGGGAGAATAAAGTTTCTTCACCAGGTTCATCATCCACTGAGAATATGGATTCAAGGTCCTCCTATTTTCCGAGATGAATGCCAGTGTAATCTTCAGCCTCTTCAAGGAGTTTGACAGATCTTCTCGATTGGGGACAATTTTTTGCGAAATGTCCAATCTTGTGGCAAATAAAGCATCTGTTCTTCTTGTGAAAATATCCTGGCCTTCTACGTCTGAAATATTTTGTGCGTATCTTGGACCTTGGTTTTCCATCTGGAATTCTTAGCCATTTGAACCTTCTGAATTCTTTCTGTCGCCTAGACGTGTGGCGGGAACATCTTGATCCAGTGATTAGATCGGATCTGCGACATGCTTTTTCTAGCGCTGGATTGTGCTGGATAACTTGTTTTAGGGCTGAGCGCTTTGTAGAAATGTCCTCTGATGCTACAAAAATAGCTTGCATGATGTAGCTGACTTGTGGGGTTGTTATTGATTGAAACGTTTCTTCAATGATGGTCATANGTCTAATGTAGCCGACTTGTGGGACTGTTATTGATTGAAACTTTTCTTCAATGATGGTCATGGTTCGGCTTGCCAACATCTTTGGAAGGGAAGATACAAAGGCTTGCTTTAGGTTGATGTCTCCACCGATTTCAAAGTATATCTTTGCCATTTTTTGAAAATGCCTGTCAATGTCATTTTGTCGAGTGATACACACTTCATCTCGAAGAGTTGTGTTCGCATTTTCTCCTGTCTTTGGCTAGTATCTCCACAGAAAACTTCATGTAGGATTCTGATGTTGAAGGAAAAATCCTGGGATGTAAGAAAAATATTTTTGTTTTGAATCCCAAGTGAATTCCACCAATCTCTGAGAATTCCTGAGAACCGTGAAACTAGTTCTGACAGGATGACATACTTTTCTCGTTCCACCAAATTTTTGGTCACCATCCAAGTATAGAAGTCTTGGATCCTTTGAGGCCATTTTGAAACCTTGACGTCATCTAAGGTGAAAGTGTGGAAGCCAGTTCCAACTGATTTTGACTCCATGGGTTCCTCAAGATAGCAGTCCACCGCTCCGAGGGGTTGTTGCGAGTGCGGAGATCCTGGACACATGAAGAAATTTTATCCCAGGCTTCAGGGCAAGGCAGTGCAGCAGGGCCAGCAGCCCATAATTACAGCACCAGTAGCCGCACCAGTTGTCCAGTATCCTCGAGGCAGAGGTCATGTGGGTAGGATCCATCCTAGAGGTGGAGGCCATCCTAGTGGCGCTCCAACTAGATTCTATGTTTTCCCGACCAGACCAGATGCAGTGGCCTCAAATGCCGTGATTACAGGTATTATTTCTACCTACGGTAGGGATGTTTCAGTATTATTTGATCCAGGGTCTACCTATTCATATGTGTCGTCTCTGTTTGCTCATTTCCTGGATGTTCCTCATAAGTCCTTGGGTACTCCTGTTTATGTGTGCACTCCAGTGGGCAATTCTATTGTTGTGGATCGGGTCTATCAGTCCTGCATTGTTATGTTCTATGGTTATGAGACTAGAGCGGATCTTCTACTGCTCGATATGAACGATTTTGAGGTTATCCTAGGCATGGACTAGTTATCTCCATATCATGCCATCCTTGATCGCCATGCCAAGACTGTTACCTTGGCGATGCTAGAATTGCCTAGATTGGAGTGGAAGGGCTCGTCTGTCAGCACACCTAGTCGGATCATCTCTTATATGAAGGCGCGACACATGGTCGAGAAGGTTTATTTGGCTTATCTAGCTTATGTTCGGGATACTACCGCAGAGACTCCGACGATTGATTCAGTACCTGTAGTCCAGTAGTTCTCCGATGTATTTCCTTCTAATCTTCCAGGCATGCAACCAGATCGTGATATCAATTCTGCATTGATTTGGATCTAAGTACCCAGCATATATCTATCCCACTGTACCGTATGGCTCTGAAAGAGTTGAAGGAACAACTTGAGGAGTTTCTAGCAAAGGGGTTCGTCAAACCGAGATTCAGACCTTGGGGGAACAGAAGATGTATGCTAAGTTCTCCAAGTATGAGTTTTGGTTAGATTCTGTAGCATTCTTCGGTCATGTTGTATCAGGCGAGGGTATTAAGGTGGATACCAAGAAGATTGAGGCAGTTCAGAGTTGGCCTTGTCCTACTACGGCGACTAAGATCCGGATCTTCTTAGGGTTAGCATGTTATTGTCATCGGTTTGTGGAGGGCTTCTCATATATTGCAGCACCTTTTACTAGATTGACCCAGATGGGTAGTCCGTTCTATTGGTCTGATGATTGTGAGGCGAGCTTCCAGAAGCTCAAGACAGCTTTGACTATAGCACCAGGTCTAATGTTGTCTTCCAGTTTGGGGATGTATACCATGTATTGTAACGCTTCACGTGCTTGCTTGGGTTTTGTATTGATGCAAGAGGAGTGATTTATTGCATATGATTCACGTCAGTTGAAGCCTCATGGAAAGAATTATCATGTACACGATTTGGAGTTGGTTGCGATTGTTCATGCTCTTAAGATATGGAGGCATTATCTTTATGGGGTGTCTTGTGAGGTTTACACTAATCATCGCAGCTTGTAGAATTTGTTCAAGGGAAGGGATCTCAATTTGAGGCAGCGCAGGTGGCTTGAGTTACTAAAGGATTAGGATATCACTATTCTTTATCGTCCGGGCAAGGCAAATGTAGTTGCGGATGCCTTGAGCAGAAAGGCGGAGAGTATGGGTAGCTTGGCATTCATTTCAGCAGAGGAGAGGCTATTAGCTATGGACATTCAGTCCTTGGCTCACGGACTGGTGAGGTTGGAGTTCTTGCATGCGTCGTTGCCCAGTCTTCACTATTAGAGCTGATCAAGGCTCGACAGTTTGATGATCCGAACTTGTTGGTTCTTAGGGAGACGTTACTACAGGGTGGTGCCAATGAGGTTACTATTGGTGAGAATGATGTTCTACGACTCCAGGGTCGCCTATGTGTTCCTAATTTTGATGGCTTGAGGGAAAAAATTCTAGAGGAAGCACACAGTTCTCAGTATTCAATTCATCCAGGTGCCACGAAGATGTATCGCGGCCTGAGGCAGCATTATTGGTGGTGGCGGATGAAGAAGGACATAGTTGAGTATGTTTTGAGGTGTCTAAATAGCCATCCGGTTAAGTATGATCACTAGAGGCCAGGTGGCCTACTCCGGTAGATGACAATACCTGAGTGGAAATGGCAGCGCATTAATATGGACTTCGTAGTTGGGTTGTTGCGGACCTTGCGGAAGTTTGATGTATTTTGGGTCATTGTCGACAGGTTTACCAAGTCGGCACACTTCATTCCGGTGGTGACCACGTATACTTTAGAGAGGTTGGCCCAGATTTATATTTAGGAGATAGTTTGTTTGCACGGTGTGCCTGTTTCCATCATATCAGATTGAGGCCCTCAGTTTACTTCACATTGCTGGAGAGCGGTACAGAGTGATTTGGGTACCCCGGTAGAGCTCAGCACAACATTTCATCCATATACCGACGGGCAGTCGAAGCGGACAGTTCAAATCTTGGAGGAAATGCTCAGGGCATGTATGATTGACTTTGGAGGGCAATGGGATCGATTCTTGCCTTTGGAGGAGTTTGCTTACAATAATAGCTATCAGTCCAGCATCGAGATGGCTCTATATGAGGCTTTATATGATCGGCAATGTCGCTCTCCCATCGGATGGTTTGAGCCCGCTGAGGCTAATTTATATGGTACTGATTTGGTGAAGGATGCCTTGGAAAAAGTAAAGTTGATTCAGGAGCGACTTCACACAGCACAGTCCAGACAGAAGAGTTACGCGGATCAGAAGGCGCGTGATTTATCATTCATGGTGGGAGAGAAGGTGATCTCGTCCAAGTCACACCTCTATTCGATTTTATGAAATGATCGATTGAAATAATATTACCCAACAAGGAGTCGGGATCGAATCCATAGGGAGTTGAGATAGGAATTAGTAGTTTTGGATAGAGCATGCGAAGTATATAAACTGCACTTCCACAAATGGAGAACTAAGGGGCTTGTGATACCTAAAGTTGTTCGCAAAGAAGTTGTGATGAATGAAGTTGTCAACAGAACAAGCCAGACCCAAATTGATGCAATACAGGAGAAAATTTAACCTTGCTCGCCAGTGGTGACCCGGGAGCATACTCAGAGGCAACTTGCAATAGGAGAAGGGAACACAATATCAAACACAGTGGACAAAGGCAAAAAGCAAGCTAGCCCAGATTTGAGCCTAGAGAACTTTCCTATATTAACACGTACTACCAACAAGGGTGGCTCCAAAAGTGTAACAATTGGTACCAGTGGTCGCGCCCCCCTTTTCCCTCGCACGGGTCAGGTGCGGAGAGATCGGGTTCATGACATTCTAAACAACTCCTTAAAGGAAGAGGTTTAAGGAAGAGTCACCACCTAACGATTTTTGTGGTGCGTTAGGGCACCTAGAGTAGATAACTCATGAACTAGTTTGCATTACCAGAGATTGGGTTAGGGATTGAAATTATCCTAAGGGGAAGGTGTTAGGCACCCCTCAAGATCCACAACTGTGGGTCCCGGCCAAGAAGTTTTGTGAATTTGGATAGTAAACAAATAGCAAGTAAGGTTCATATAAGAGTGGATTTCAAACAAGTACAAAAATCTTTTAAAGGTTTTGAAAAAAAACATTAGAGTAAAACATTTGAGAAAAGAATTTTCCTTGGTTTAAAATAATACGGATCACATCAATGCAATACCCGGTAATCACTCCTCGAAGAGAGGCTACACGTGGTATTAGCGCACCGGTCATCATATCCGTATTCTACCATTCCCACCCTGTAGAGGTTATTTAAAGAAGCGCATGCTGGTCATTGAAATCTTATTGCGTGCTATTACCCGTCCCATCCTATAAGTCCCGGGGGATGTTTAGGACTACTAAATCCTACGAGGTGAGTACTAGGTTGAACCCCTAGGTTTAAAGGATAAAATTCTAAGTGACAAGTAGAAAACAGTTAGGACTTACACATATGGGATACACATAACAAACATATGGCTCAAGTACCCCTCCACAAGTAAGGCATGTAAATAGCACATCTCAAACACAAAAGAAGGTCTCAAAATTAGGATCTAAAACAGGGATTCCAAGTTTGGAAAACAGTAGGTTTCAGAAGTTTTGGGGGGTTTCTTGAAACTCAGTAATAAAGCAGGGAGTTTAAAAGGACATAATAGTTTTGAGAAGAGAATGACTGATTTTTTAAAAATCCAGTGATTTAAAGACTGGGAGCAGGAATTAAAAAAAATGCACAGCAGTTTAGTTAAGTCCCTAGTAAAAAGTAAATAGGAAGCTTCAGAGAAATCAGTAAAGCATGACCTTAAAATAACAGAGTGATCCAAAAGGGAAGTGACTTTAAAAGATTAATCAGTTTGAAGCAGAATAGAAGTCAGTAGTTTAAGAAAGAAAAATTTAGTGAAAAGGAGAATGAGTAAGTTATTTCAGAAAACCGGTAGTTCTAAAAAAACAAAGCAAGGATTCGAACCGAATGATTTTGAGGAAGGCATAATTATTTGGAAAATCCATTAGTCTCTAGGCAAAGCAGGAGTGAAAACAATGACAAACAACAAAGTTCTAAGGATTGATTAATTCTAAATATCACTTTTAACACAAGCCAGACATAGAACGACCAATTTTGGTTTTAATGAATATTAGGCCTAAAGTTTGTCTAGGAGTTCGTAATACTTATTATTTGTTTTAATCTGATGTTAAACACATAAAGGATAATACATTTGCAGAAAAACATTTAAACTATTTAACACGATTTTAGCGAGGTTCCTAGATTTAATACATACTGACTAGGTGTTCTTGAAACAAATATGTTGAACGCAAAGTCTTAGAGAACATGATATCTAATGCACACATGGATACCTAAACATGGTTTCTAAATGTAGTACTTATGAGAATGTAGTAGTTTATTACTTTGTTATAGTGATGAATTGTGAGCAGGGATTATAAAATGACAGGAATATAATAGATATGCTGAAATAAAGAACTTAAACATGGCTTCTAATGCATGGTATGCATATCCTAAACATGATATTATTGCGCACATAGGTAAATAAATCCTATAGTCATGATTTCTACCCATAAATATCTAGGCATGCATAATTTCCACCCTTTCACTATCCAGCCCCAAATATTCGTTTACAGATTATTACAGGCCAAGAATAATGAATTACACAACTGAATAAAGGCAAATCAAGAAGCTATACTACAAAGAGCCTGACAGTAGGCCCAAAGTACCAGGTCCAATTGCCATATGCCATGACCTTTCAACCCAAGAGTGTCATAGTCTTTAAGGTACTCAGAAGATCCTGGACAGTGCTCACACCCAGGTACCCTAGCAAAGGATGAGTAAGTGTAGTGTGGAATGTCAACCATGTGTGTCTGAGTTCAATGGGTGACGACGCCTCACCCACACTACTATATAAGTATGAAGGTAAGGATCGTGTAGCTTTTACCCGAATGGTCGGGAACAAATCCACAGGGAGCCTATAATTGGGAGTGAGTGTATAAGTGATCTAGAAGGGTCGTGTTTCTAATTGCACTTCTAATCATTTGTTGGTGTTGAATTATACTAAGTGTATTCTATTGTTTGTAAGTTGATTAATGACTAACTTTGTTTTTGTTGTTGTTTTCTAATATTGATAAAGGCACTAGGGTCGTGACCGTTGCCTAGGTGGATATACAAAGGGATTCAATTCTAAGGTCGGGGAATTGGCTAGGGATACAGCTATAACCAAATCACGAAGGTGCTCACTCTATACCTCTCGGTAGTTTGAGTGATTATACCCTAATTGCCCCTCTTGAGGCCAATTGGGTGCCAATTAATCAAGCAATATAGGATTAGATAAGGTGTTACTCTCTCGAGGTTTAACTCGTTAACTAGGGCTCAAGTAGGGTTTGACCATTTCTGGGTTTAACCCCATTGATTGGGACTACCAATCTCTTGATAATGCCCTAATTTCCTATTAGGCTAATTTCTAGACTCAAGTCTTCTTTCTCAAGAAAGACCCAAGTCATGAAAAGGTTAATTAGTGTTTGCAACCACTAATTATAGCAATAAAAACCTTGAAATAGCCTAAATAGCCAACACCCATTAATTTCCCAACCTTAATTTCAAAATTCAATTACATACCCACACTAGGGTTGAGCCACAACCTTAGCTAATGGGTCTAGCTATTCATAATCAAAGATGAAACAATGATAAAGAAGAATAATAACCCATTTAATTGATTCCTAACAATGAAATTGAAGTTTTCAATGTTAAAAATGCAAGAACAAAGCTAAAGAAATAAAAACCCTAAAATATTCCCAAGCTCTCTACTTTTGAAAATAGCAAATATGCAAAGAAATTACAAAATAGTCTATTTATAGTCTGCCAAATTTTCGGACAAAAATACCTCTGCGGGACCACCACGGACCGCGAAGAAAATGGTGTTGTTGAGCTGCTGATCTTCTGGTAAGGGTCGACCGCGGACTGCGAAAAGAGGACCGTGGATGCGGTGGATACTTGTATCATTTCTTGAGCTCACTAGAATTCCACCGCTGACCGTGAAATGAGGATCGCGGCCGCGGTGGGGACTTGCCTTGTTGTAGACCTCACTGGAATACCACTGCGTTCCACGAAACTACAACCGCGGCCGCGGTGGATGATTGCCTTGTTGTCGACCTCACTGGAATGCCACTGCGGTCCGTGAAACTACGACCGCGGCCGCGGTGGATGCTTGACTCACTGTCGACCTTACTGGAATTCTACCGCGGACCGCGAAATGAGGACCGCGGTGGCCTTTTTTGTCTTGATCATCCTTGTTGAGTTTGATCCTTGTGACGGATTCACTCCTATTTTGAGCATATTTTAGACTGAGTGCCTTCATTTCTGGTTCAATCCTGCAACAAGCACAACGTATAAGCTTTCGAGGCCATTTTGTGTACCATTGTATCCAAAATTCATGTATAAGGAAACGGAAAACGAGGCAAAAATCCAAGTTATCAACTCCCCCAAACTTAAGCTCTTGCTTGTCCTCAAGCAAAACAAAAGAAGCCCCACCCCTATGATAGATTTCACAAAAATTCGGATGTACTAATGATGGCCTCAACTAGCATCAATTGGAACTAACCATAGCCCCTAATGCAAATGAATCATTGACAATGATTGAACTTTTCAAAACCATAGTTTCAAGTGTGATATAAGAGCTTCAAGGATTGATCCAACTAATCAATGAACTTCTAACTACTACCTTGGTTAGTGTGGATCCCAGACTCTTATTCCGTAACTTTCCCTAAACATCTAAACTTTAGAATAATGACACTCACAACGAGGAATATGGGGAATCGCTCATATCTTATCAAGGAAAGAGTCCCAAGTTCGGCTCAAAGTACCATAGGCTTGCCCTTTGTGTACATCACCACTAATGTAGGCTTCACTCAACCTGAGATCATATAGGGCTTTTGTGGAATCATGATGAAGGCTTTTGGTTAAGGGTAGGAAGTATTTGGATAGAGTGAATCTTATCTTTCCTTAAGCACTTCACTTTTTTTTACTGCTCTCACATTTTCTTGACTCTTTGAGTCCTTTTATCTTTTGTAGGGTTGGAGAGACGCTTTTTTATCAATTCGCTTTATCTTATTCTTATGCTTTCCAAACTTTTGGCATCAGTTTTTCATCAATTTCCTTTATATCTTCTCTTTGTTCATTCTTTTCTTTTCATTCTTTTTCATTGCCTTTTCTCTTTTCTTTCTTTTGTGCCTTCTTTTTCACTTCATCACATCCCTTGTCTCTCCCCCAAACTTATGTTTTTTGCCTAGCACCAAGGAAAGATCGGGTGCCAAGAGAGGGCAAAAGAATGGTTAAAGGCTTGTAACTTGGTTTTTTTTTTCCGAAAGAAATGGCTTAAGGCTCAAAAGGGTTGACTAGGTAATATGTCTTTTGGAAGGTCATGGAAGTGTTCAATTCTTTGTTCAATCCAAGGAAAGCCTATAGTCACTTCTCAAGTCAAATTACACCTAGAATTTCGCCGGGTAAAGGTCGGAATTTTCAAGAGTTCAAACAACAATCACTTATCAACACAAAGAGGTACTTATAGAAATTAACAGGAAGAGGTCATAGTAGTAGATTAAATAGGAGTCATAGAGAATACATAGATGCATACAGTCAAATAACAAAGAAAAACCCAGAATACTTAGGGTTTCACCAAGAACAATTAAAAATAACATAAAATCAAGAGATAATAACTTAAACATAGCATGGATATCAAAAAGTCAAAAGGAAACTGCTTTGAGAACAGGGTATAGAAACCCTAATTTTCGAAATCGTTTAAAACCAAATCTTCCGGAGAAAAACAAGAAGAAACTTTATAGAATGGTAAATATAAGACGGATCTTAAAGAAAACCCAAAGATACAGAGAACTATGGTTTCGTGGAACCCCAGAAAAGAGGGCAAACCTCGTGAGTGACCTCGATTCAGGCTAGGGGTACTACAAACTTACTCAAACGGCCAGGGGGTGGCCGGAACACGGCAAGAGACCCATAGGAGGTCAGTGAACCGCTCCAGGTTCATCTGAAGAACCTAGGATGTCACTGAGGGGTTGAGAGACGGGTAGATGACCAGGAGACAGTAGAGAGCCATAGATTTCAGTGAGGACACAAGTCGGAGAAGATGAACAGACCCCATCAGAGGGGAGTAGCCAAGGAGGCTTCTAGAGATTAGCAGAAAGATAGAGAGATGAAGAGACTAAGAGAGAGAGAGTGAGGAGTCTCGAAAATAAGACGGGGAAGGGGGTTAGGTGGGAATTAATTATGGAAAGGGGTGTCTGGGCCGTTGATCTTATTTGATCAACGGCTCAGATGTGTTCGGAACTGGGCCGGGTATAGGGTTGGTTTAGGTTGGGTCATTTATGGGTTACATGTGGGTTGGGTATTGGGTTTTTAGAGTTGGCTATAATTTAAATAAATAGGGCTAAACGTTAAATACCCAATTAAACAAAATAATTAATTAATAAAATAGCTAATAACTGTGTAAAAAATGAAATTGAGACCAAATAAATGAAATTAAGGCGATTAACTAATATTTAAAAATATAAATGATCGTTTATTGATTTTAAAATGGTATACATGTACATATTTGTGTTGTTATTGCAAAAATTGCTGAAATTAACTAAATAATGCCAATATTGGCTAATTTGTGAAATGATTAAGTCCTAAGGGAATTAAATAGGATATGAATAACATATTGGACAAGAAAAAAATGATTTGAAATTATTTATAACATCATTTATGAATAATTATAGAATATAAAGTATTAAATAAACAGGAAAATAATTTGGTAAAAAATACGAAAAAATTATGTGAAAATACCAGTTACTATAAAGAGTGATTTTGAAGGTATATATGCAAGTTCAAAAAAAAAATAGTTCAAGGAAAAACTGGGTATCAACAGCTGCCCCTCTTTACCCGGAAGGATGAAAGAGTTGTCGGGTAAAGATATGATGGCCAATTTTGACCGAACGAAACTGTGGGATAGAATTAGGCTGCACTATGGCTTCTAAGCTGCCTACATATCCCTGATTTTATAGGAATCAGACCGTATGTAGTTCCGGAATCATAGGCGACCGGTGATGTTTTACAAGAACGGATGCAAGGTGTGAGGTAAGGAAAAGTAGGAAGGTCTTACGGGGTTGTATCGGAGAAATGGAACGGTCCGCTCCTTCCTGGTTGGCTGTCCCGGTCGGATTACCTGCAAATAAATAACAAGCGTATATCGTGCATAATATAAACATGATGCAAGTTCCCGTTGGACTATGAATGTCGTTTTTAGATTGAGGATGATTGTCCTTAGACCATGATGTCCTGGACCATGAATCGCTTGGTGCGGGATTCGCAGGCTATGAAATGACGTTCTCGGTCCATGAGGATGGTGACTCCGAACCATGGTGCCTTTGAATAATGATATGCAAGTTGAATAAAAGAGATCCTCAGGTCATGAAATGATGTTCTCGAGCCATGAAGATGGTGCCTCCGAACGATGACGCCTTTGGACAAGTTGGCAATATTTCAGCCCATGAAGAATGCAGTGGTACCATGCTAACAAGACAAAGTTTAGTCTTGCGATTTGCGAAAGAAAAGAAGGGCAGAGCTTAGCTCGAGAGAAGCATAAATAAGTAACGTCATGAAAGGTGGTTGCTTCGAAGAGGTATATAGGAGTTTTATGCAATGAAGTAAAATGCAGGGGAGGTAGCGTAGAACCTCGGAAGGCAGAATGGTAGCCTTATGTAGTGCAGGAAATAAAATGCGTGGGAGGTAGCGTAGAACCTCGGAAGGCAGAATAGTAGCCTTATGCAGTGCAGGAAATAAAATGCAGGGGAGGTAGCGTAGAACCTCGGAAGGCAGAATAGTAGCCTTATGCAGTGCAGGAAATAAAATGCAGGGGAGGTGGCGTAGAACCTCAAAAGGCAGAATGGTAGCCTTATGCAGTGCAGGAACAAAATGTAGGGGAGGTAGCGTTGAACCTCGGAAGACAGAATGGTAGCCTTATGGAGTTCAGGAAACAAAATGCGGGGAGGTAGAGTAGAACCTCGGAAGGCAGAATGGTAGCCTTATGCAGTGCAGGAAATAAAATGCAGGGGAGGTAGCGTAGAACCTCGGAAGGAAGAATGATAGCCTTATGCAGTGCGGGAAATAAAATGCGGAGGAGGTAGCATAGAACCTCGGAAGGTAGAATGGTAGTATTATGCAGTGCAGGAAATAAAATTCCAGTAAGAGTTCTTAGCTGATGATAAATTGTGGTGATACGATTGTGGTGAATAAGCGTTGTTTGTGATGATAGTAGGCATCGGCATGTGCGACGAGTTTGAGAGCGTGTCCTTAAGAAATATTCATTTTGCAAAGATAGTAATGTATTCTGGGCTTTCCCCGTCTTGGTGCCTGCATCCAAAGAAAAATTGTGAGTTTTGTAAAGGGGAAGGTTAGTTCGCATTCCCACTAGCTCGGCTCGGCCTGTCTACTTGACAACGCGGACTTTGTTGTTCATATCACAGGGGTAGCGTTGCTAAACAAGCTGTCATTTTGAGAAAGCAAATATGCATGGTTTTATAAAACCATAACGTATAATTTAAAGTAATAATAATTTTGGATGAATCGACGACCACGACGCGATTCAAGGCATTGCGACCTCTCTTGCTACAGAATTTTGAGGGTCCTCAAAATTCTACCCCAGCTTGGTGGGTGAATGCTTTTGGTTGTTGCTTGTGCGGTGCCTAACTGCATTTGCTTCAGAATTTTGAGGTCCCTCCTCAAAATTCTGCCCCAGCTTCCATTCGTGGGGGAAATGAAATTTTATTAAAATGTGACCGAACCCATAGGGATGCCTACGTATCCCCTCTTAAACGGGAATCAGGTCAAGCGTAGTTCAATTTACAACATTTGAGAAAAGCATAAGAGTTACGCATAATAGCGCTTGACTGCATCTGAGTTGATTGGCTTTGGCCAGATTTCTCCATTCATTTCTACAAGTATGAGTGCTCCTCCTGTCAACACTCGGTGAACCATGTACGGGCCTTGCCAATTGGGAGAGAATTTCCCTTTTGCTTCGTCTTGGTGAGGAAAGATCTTCTTTAACACCAGTTGCTCCGGTGTGAATCGTCTCGGCTTGACTTTCTTGTTGAAGGCTCTGGTCATTCTGTTCTGATATAGCTGACCATGACAAACTGCGTTCATTATTTTCTGTCTATGAGGGCCAATTTCTCATAACGGCTTCGTACCCACTCTGCATCGCTGAGTTCGGCTTCTTATATGATTCTCAGGGATGGAAACTTGACCTCGGCAGGAATAACGGCTTCTGTACCATAAACCAACACGTAAGGAGTTGCCCCAGTTGATGTGCAGACTGTGGTGCGATATCCCAGTAAGGCGGATGACAGCTTCCCATGCCATTGCTTGTGCTTCTCTATCATCTTTCTCAATATCTTCTTGATATTCTTGTTGGCAGCCTCAACAGCTCCATTCATTTGAGGTCTGTATGTTGTGGAATTCTTGTGTTTGACCTTGAAGGTTCACACATGGTTCTCATCAGGTCATTGTTGAGGTTGGAACCATTTTCGGTAATGATTGACTCTGGAACCCCGAATCGACAAATTATACGACCGCGGACAAAGTCGGCCACGACATTCTTAGTAACTACTTTGTAAGAGGTTGCTTTAACCCATTTTGGTAAACTAATCAATGGAAACTAGAATAAACCTGTGTCCGTTGGAGGCAGCAGGCTCGATTGGTCCAATAACATCCATGCCCCAGGCGGCGAACGGCCATGATGAACTTGTCGCATTAAGCTCACTCGGAGGTACCTTTATCATATCCCCATGTATCTGACAACGGTGGCACTTTCGGACATACTGGATGCAATCCGTTTCCATGGTCATCCAGAAATAATCGACCCAAAGTATCTTCTTTGCTAGAACAAACCCGTTCATATGAGGACCGGATGTACCAACATGTATCTCCTCAAATAGCTTTGTTGCTTATTTTGCTTCGACACGCCTTAGTAAACCCAAATCAGGAGTCCTCCTATACAGGATTCCTCCGCTATGAAAGAAATTGTTTGACAACCTTCGAAGCGTGCGTTTCTGAGTAGCGTTTGCTAGTTCTAGATATTCTCCCTTTGCTAAGTACTCCTTGATATCATGAAACCAAGGCTTTCCATCTGCTTCTTCTTCAACATGGGCGCAGTAGGCCGACTGATTGTGGATTCTCACTGGGATGGGATCGATGAAATTCTTATCTGGATGTTGGATCATAGATAACAAGGTAGCCAATGCATCGGCAAACTCATTCTGGATTCTGGGGACGTGCCGAAACTCTATCTTTGTGAACCTCTTTCTCCACTCTTGCACACGATGTAGATATGGCAGTATCTTGGAATTCTTGGTCGCCCATTCTCCTTGTACTTGGTGTATCAATAGGTCTGAATCACCAATCACCAGTAACTCTTGAACGTTCATGTCGATGGCCAAATTGAGCCGCAAGATGCAGGCCTCATATTCAGCCATGTTGTTGGTGCAGGGGAACCTGAGTTTGGCGGATACTAGAAGTGCTGACCGGTTTCTGATATTAAGACTGCCCCAATACCTACGCCTTTGAAGTTTGTGGCCCTATCAAAGAACATCCTTCAACCATCGTAGGATTCTGCAATGTCCTCTCCTACGAATGACACTTTTTCAAGGAAAATATGTTTTTAATGGTTCGTATTTCCCGTCCACAGGATTTTCAGCGAGATGATCTGCTAATTCCTGTCCCTTGACCGCCTTCTGAGTCACGTAAATAATGTCGAACTCACTTAACAGGATTTGCCATTTGGCCAGTTTGCCAGTGGGCATGGGCTTCTGAAAGATGTATTTCAACGGATCCATCCTTGATATGAGGTACGTTGTATATGCACAGAAATAGTGCCTCAACTTTTGTGCGACCCAAGTCAGAGCACAGCAAGTGCGCTCCAATAAAGAGTACCAGGCTTCATATGGAGTGAATTTCTTGCTAAGATAGTAAATGGCCATCTCTTTCCTTCCTGTTTTGTCATGTTGCCCAAGAACGCAACTGAAAGCTCCATCTAACACAGCAAGGTAAAGTAACAGAGGTCTACCTAGCTCGGGTGGTACCAGGACTGGTGGTGTTGACAGATACTCTTTGATTCTATCGAAGGCCTTTTGACAATCATCGGTCCGTTTGGTTGCAGCATCCTTTTTCAGCATCTTGAAAATTGGTTCACAAATGACGGTAGACTGGGCTATGAACCGGCTGATGTAAATGAGCCTCCCTAGGAAACTCATGACATCCTTCTTTTTTTTTGGCGGCGGCAATTCTTGGATGTCTTTGACCTTTGATGGATCAAGTTTTATTCCTCGGCGACTAACAATGAACCCTAGTAACTTGCTAGCAGGAACCCCGAATGCACACTTTGCAGGGTTAAGTTTCAAATTGTACTTCCTTAACCTGTTAAAGAACTTCCTCAAATCTTCCATATGGTCAGTGGATTTCTGTGATTTGATGATGACGCCGTCCACATATACCTCGATCTCCTTGTGAATCATATCGTGGAATATAGTAGTCATGGCCCTCATGTAGGTGGCCCCTGCATTCTTCAGACCGAATGGCATCATCTTGTAACATTACACTCCCCATGGCATAACGAATGTCGTTTTCTCAGCATCTTCCTCGTCCATCCAAATCTGATGGTAGCTAGCGAAACAATCTACAAAGGACTGCAGCTCATGCTTGGCGCAATTGTCAATTAGGATGTGTATGTTTGGAAAAGGGAAGTCATCCTTCGGACTGGCCCGGTTGAGATCCCAGTAGTCGACACAGACTCTAACCTTCTCATCTTTCTTTGGCACAGGCACGATGTTTGCTAACCATGTCGGGTATTCAACCACCCGGAGGACCCTGGCGTTGATCTGCTTGGTGACCTCTTCTTTGTTTTCAAGCTCATGTCTGGTTTGAACTTCTTGAGCTTTTCTTCACTGGTGGGCATGTCGAATCGGTTGGAAACTTGTGGGCCATAATAGATGTATTGAGGCCAGTCATATCATCATACGACCAGGAGAATATGTCCTCATATTCTCTTAAAAACTCTGTATATTCCTCCTTTTTCTAATGGCGACAGATGATTGCTGATGCGTGTTTCTTTGATGTTCTCTCCGTTTCCCAGGTTGACAACCTCAGTCTCGTCCAAGTTAGACTTAGGTCTATTCTCAAAGTTCTCGACCTCTTTCACAACATCCTCAGGTATATCTTCCTCGTCTGAATCGGAATCCGTTTGTTGCGTTGCCTCGTTGCATGTCACAGTCGGTGTTTCATCAAGATAAGTAATAGTAATGTTGTGTAAATAAAGTAATGGGGAGGAAAACAGTAGCAAGGTAAATATACCATTTGTAGAGAGACTGCAAATGCTTTTGATAAATTGAATAATCATTTGAATTTCTTGCAGAAATTAAAAATGCGAAAAGGAAGAAAAGTTTTTAAAGTAAATAAGCTATAAATAAATGCTTGTTTTGTTAGCCTTGCTACCCCAAGGATCGACGGTATTTGGTCGTTCTGATAGACCAATTCTTGAGATATGATCCTCTGCTCACGACCTGTATGGAAGGGCCTTCCTCCCCTCCCTCTTCAAGAATGACACAGCGGTATATGTCTTCATCGTCCAAAAATAAATCCCCCATTGCCGCTAATGCTTCCTCTTTGTCCGTATCGTAGATGATATCAGCTGGCTGGAAAGTTTGTTCTAAGTGAGGTGTTGGTTGCTCCAATGAGTAGTAGGTATTGCACCATGGTTGCGACCAGTCCTTGAATTCCTCCCAAGTGTACTCATACCCTAGCCCGAAAGAGGTACCGTGCTTCTTGAGTGTTATTGGCTTCGTTATTCCTTGGAGATTTTTACCGATTCCTTTGCCTGGCTCGTATCCTTTCCAGTTCAAGAATCTCTTGATCTTACTACTCCACCATTTATCCTTATCAATGGTGTTGACTCATTCAATGTTGTGGTAGATTTCTCCACCCAGCTTCCTTCTCCCCTCAGTGACCAAAAAAGTCTGGCGACCGTAGATATGGTTGCTACCGTCGCCATGAATGACTACCTCTTGATGATTCCATTCAAACTTCAACGCTTGATTCATGGTTGATGCCACGGCCCCAGCGGCGTGTATCCAAGGTCGCCCTAGCAGTAAGTTGTAGGATGCAGGCACGTGTATCACCTGGAAGTCTACATCGAACCAGGTTGGTCCCATCTGTAGGCACAAGGTGATTTCTCCCATAGTGGACCTCTGCGAACCATTGAAGGCCTTTACATTGATCTCTTCTTCTTTTATATCATGCAAACTTTTGCCCAATTTCTTGAGTGTGATTAGCGGACAAATGTTGAGGCTGGAACCCCCATCAATTAAGAACCTTGTAATGAAGTGGTCCTCACATTACACAGTGATAGGCAGTGCTCTATTATGCCCTAACCCCTCGGGCGGAAATTCGTCTTCATGGAAAGTAATCTTGTGGTTTTCCAGAACCTGGCCCACCATGTTTGCTATCTCTCCGCTAGTGATATTGTCTGGTACGTATGCCTCACTCAGAACTCTCAACAAGGCACTTTTGTGCGTCGCAGAATTCTGTAATAGAGAAAGGATAGATATCTGAGTTGGTGTCTTATTCAACTGGTCGAGGATTGAGTACTCTTTGGCTTGGATCTTTCTCCAATGATTGTTTGAACCTGTCTCAATGGTGGGAGGACGGTCAGCGGCCTTCTTGCTGGATTCAACCAAGTGTTCAGGGGTATAAACTCTGCCATTTATGGTCATGCCCTGTGCAGTGATGGCTTCCTCAAACCTGCTCTTACCCTTTCTTCTAGCTTCAGCTATGTAGTCCCATGGGATGGAGTTTAAGTAAAAGGGTGGCGTTGTTGACGCTGCCACTGGAATAGGTGTGGTCATCCTCATTCCTGCTGGAGTATATGTTATATGCGGATGGACTGCTACTTTGAGTGGTCGTACAAACTCAACTTTGATCGGCACTGTGGCCTTTTCCTTTGCGGGCGGTCTCGATTCAAACCCGAGTGGCATGGACATGTCTACCTCAGCATCCCCGGATGGCTGCATCTGAACCACAATTGGGTTGAGAAAAATTGCGGGCTTATTCAGATCACCCTCCGCAATCAGCCCAATTGATCCCTCAAGGTCCCAATCATCATCTACTTCAATCATATGGACACCACCTTTATGGTCTGGCAGCGGATTATTGCGAACATTAGGAGCAGGGTCCTTGGCTACAATGATCTTGTTGTCTATGAGGGTTTGTATCTTGTCTTTCAAGGAACGGCATTCCTCAATGGTGTGCCCCTTAATGCCGGAGTGGTAAGCACATGACCTTTTTGGGTTGATCCACTAAGAAGGGTTCTCAAGGGTGGCAGCAGGAATGGATGTGACGTAGCCGGCGGCTTTGAGTCTTTCATATAGTTGATCAATGGGCTCGGCTATGGCAGTATACTATTTTGGAGGGCGACAGTCGAATTTAGGGCGAGGACTTGGGAAGTTTTGGCGAGTAGGTGGTGATTGGTAGTGAGAAGGTTGGGAATTGTAGGAGTTGTAAACGGGAGCTGGTTGGGAGTATCTGGGTGAGGTAGGCTGATATGTGGGTTGTGGAGCTTGATATGTGGGTGAGGGTGCTTGGTAATTTGGAGCTGGTTGGTATGTGAATGAGGGTGTTGGATATACTTGGTATTTGGGTGGGGACTTGGCTTGTTGTGCAACCATCACGGCTCCCACATCCTTCTTTCTGGACACACCTCCAGACTATAGAGATTTATTAGTAGCCTGTAAAGCTTCAAAGTTGGTAACCATACCGCTTTTGATGCCATCTTCGATTCTCTCTCCCAATTTGATGATGTCAGAGAACTTGTGACCTTCGACCATCATTAGTCGTTCGTAATATTGGGGATCCTGAGCTCGTATAAAGAACTTCTTCATTTGTTCCTCTTCTAAGGCTGGCCTAACCTTGGCAGCTTCTGACCTCCAACGAGTAGCATACTCGCGAAAGGTTTCTGTTGGCTTCTTTTTCAAATTCTAGATGTAGAATATATCCGGAGCATTCTCCGCGTTGAACCTGAATCGATCCATGAAGTCTGTTGCCATGCTCACCCACGTAGTCCATTTATTTGGATCCTGGCCAATGTACCAGGACAGTGCATCTCCTTTCAAACTCTTTGATCACGCTCAACTATGTCTTGTAGAACACTAAGCAGGCGTTGCAAATACAATCCGGGGTATTACGCCCAGAGTCGATCCCACAGGGAATTTACGTATCAATTGAGTCTATAAAATACTAACCTGTTGCTAAATCAAGTTTCTCAAGACTTTGAATATCAATTTGGTGATGTTTAACTAATTCTACAATCAATAATAATAAACTAGCAATTAACTAACAATTTAATGTAACAATGATAATAAAGGGTCTAAGGTTATGGTTTCCCCCGTTGGTGAATTCTTCCTTGGATAT
>ML396511.1:825-30941 GCA_005239525.1 Nicotiana knightiana | reverse complement strand
AACCATAGCACCGACAAACTTAACACATTCCATTCGATCAATGATGATGACTTCACGTCACAGATGCATATCCCACCTCACTTGAAGACACCCAGCCTTACTACTTTATCAACCCCAACCGGGCCATTACTAACCCAAATGCCTTTCCTCTGGCAGAACTAAAATGCCGAAGTCTCGAAATCACACTCTGAGAAGACCTCCCTTCAAACCATTCCTCATCCTCAACATACGGGAAAGCATTCTATCATCATACCGACATCACACGATAACCAATTGCAAGAATCATCACTACCTGAGCATAGCCTTAATGCTTCCAGAAACCCAGCTACTGAGCTGAAACAACATATTATTCTTTTGCAAGGTCATAAAAATTGCCCCAACCAATTATACATGGAAACATCTCAAATTACATCTGTAGCACCATTTCAACTCCTCAAATCCCTAATTCATAGCAAGCGCTCGCGAGGCGTAAGATTGCGTAGGAATAAACATAGATATAAGCCTCAAAGGAATCAAATCGCACGATGAGGAAGCAAGAAGGGAAGTGCTCCTAACATTCCTGTAGCCTCTCGAATATAAGCACAGATGTCTCCATACCGATCCGCAAGACTCTACTAGACTTGATCATGACTCGTGAGACCTACGAGAACCTAGTGCTCTGATACCATGTTGTCACGACCCAAAATCCCTAAGGTCATGATGGCGCCGGACATCAATGTCAGACAAGCCAAATCATTAATTAATTGAAATAATTTTCATGTTTTAAACATTTATAAAGAGGCATCCTCTCACTTTATTACATATTAACCAAGTAAAATCTTATTAATTTAAAAACGATAGTTTGAATAGTACACTTTAGCATATATACCCCAACATACCCCAAAACCTGGTGTCACAAGTACATTAGCAATTTCTAAGAATTAATACAATCATTACAAAGCCTGTCTGAAATAAAAATTTTGACAAGGAAATTTAAAATGAAAAATAAATACGGTACGAGGGAGACTCTGTCACCTGCGGGTCGCCTCCGGATGATGCAGCTCGCCTAAGTCTCCGTATCCTCCACATTGCTATGAAAGTACCTGTGCAATAAAATGCACAGCAAGTGTAGCATGAGTACAAAAACAACGTGTACTTAGTAAGTCGCCTGCCTAACCTCAGAGAGGTAGTGACGAGAGGTCAAATTAGACACTTACTAAAGTTAATTTAGAATATTTAAGTGTGACACTAAGCATGATTATCATAGGCAATTTATTAACATCGGGAATAAACATTTTCAACTCCGTTCACATTTAACACTTTATATCTTCGTCATATTAATAAAAATTAATCAACATAGGTGATTTAGTCAAATAAAAATAAATCGACGGGAAGGAACAACTTCTTCCAAAAAATCCTTTTTAATAACTTTAAATCTCTGTCATTTCAATTGACAACTTAATATTTTAGGCCAGTAATCAGGCAAAATCATAGCAACTACACAGTAATATCATGCGCAAGAAATGTCGGGGGTCGAAAGGCGCGCACGAACAATAATAAAATGTGCACTGCCGAAGGACCGAACGGCTCGAACCATAGATGCATCTATCTGCCACGCTCGCGAATAGATCATGCGACGCGGTTAAAAATAATAAGGCTAGCCTGCTCGCGAATCATACCTGCGACTCAGGTGCTCATGTGAATATACACAAATACAGGGTCATCCTGCTCGCTAATCATACATGCGACTCAGGCACCCAAAGTTACACATATCCACATAATAAATCCGTATTTTATCAAGAAAGCAGTTTTTCTCAGGAAAGTGGTAAGATCTTCTTAAAGGAACATGAAATATAGCTTTTAAATCTTTGTTTTGAAAATCATTTGTCAAGTTTAATTATATTCCATAATACAACCCTACCAGGTATACAAATATCCACAAAGGAATCAATTCTCTTCCTAGATGATTAAAATAAAAAACTCTAGTCTTCTTCAGATATTCAATTACGATTTTGATTATATTAGCAGTTTAGTATTACAGGCAGGATTACAGGTACAACACGTATGGCATGCTAGTGGGTCCTAGACTACCCGGACAAGGCATAATAGTAGCTACGCACGGACTTCCGTCACCTCGTGCGTACGTAGCTCCCGAAGATAATAGCATGTACTTAATTGATTCACCTAGGGGATAATTCCCCCTCACAAAGTTAGAAAGGAGATTTACCTCCCTCCGAGATTCCATAACCGGCCTCCAAGCCCTCCCGATGACTCCAAACGGACGCACAACGCCCCAAATTTATTCAAACAACAACAACCCAGTCTTACTACTTTATCAACCCCAACCGGACCATTACTAACCCAAATGCCTTTCCTCTTCCAGAACTAAAATACCGAAGTCTCGAAATCACACTCTGAGAAGACCTCCCTTCAAACCATTCCTCATCCTCAACATACGGGCAAGCATTCTATCATCATATCGACATCACACGATAACCAAACGCAAGAATCAGCACTACCTGAGCATAGCCTTAATGCTTCCAGAAACACAGCTACTGAGCTGAAACAACATATTATTCTTTTGCAAGGTCATAACAACCGCCCCAACCAATTATTCATGTAAACATCTCGAATTACATCCGTTGCACCATTTCAACTCCTCAAATCTCTGATTCATACCAAGCACTCGTGAGGCGTAAGATTGGGTAGGAATAAACATAGACATAAGCCTCAAAGGAATAAAATCGCACGATGAGGAAGCAAGAAGGTAAGTTTTCCTAACAGTCCTGTAGCCTCTCGAATATAAGCACGAATGTCTCCGTACCGATCCGCAAAACTCTACTAGACTTGCTCATGACTCGTGAGACCTACGGGAACCTAGTGCTCTGATACCATGTTGTCACGACCCAAAATCCCTAAGGTCATGATGGCGCCGGACATCAATGTCAGACAAGACAAATCATTAATTAATTGAAATAATGTTCATGTTTTAAACTTTTATGAGGAGGCATTTGCTTTCACTTTATTACATATTAACCAAGTAAAATCTTGTTAATTTAAAAACGATAGTTTGAATACTACACTTTAGCATATATACCCCAACATACCCTAGAACCTGGTGTCACAAGTACATGAGCAATTTTTAAGAATTTATACAATCATTAGAAAGCCTGTCTGAAATAAAAATTTGGACAAGGAAATTTAAAATGAAAAATAAATACAGTACGAGGGAGACTCTGTCAGCTGCGGGTCGCCTCCGGATGATGCAGCTCGCCTAAGTCTCCGTATCCTCCACATTGCTATGAAAATACCTATGCAATAAAATGCACAGCAAGTGTAGCATGAGTACAAAAACAACGTGTACTCAGTAAGTCTCCTGCCTAACCTCAGAGAGGTAGTGACGAGAGGTCAAATTAGACACTTACTAAAGGTTAATTTAGAATATTTAAGTGTGACACTAAGCATGATTATCATAGGAAATTTATTAAAATCAGGAATAAATATTTTCAACTCCGTTCACATTTAACACTTTATATCTTCGTCATATTAATAACAATTAATCAACATAGTTGATTTAGTCAAATAACAGTAAATCGACGGGAAGGAACAACTTTTTCCAAAAATCCTTTTTAATAACTTTAAATCTCTGTCATTTCAATTGACAACTTAATATTTTAGGCCAGTAATCAGGCAAAATCATAGCAACTACACAGTAAATATCATGCGCAAGAAATATCGGGGGTCGAAAGGCACGCACCAACAATAATAAAATGTGCACTGCCGAAGGGTCGAACGACTCGAACCATAGATGCATCTATCTGCCCTGCTCGCGAATCGATCGTGCGACGCGGTTAAAAATAATAAGGCTAGCATGCTCGCGAATCATACCTGCGACTCAGGTGCTCATGTGAATATACACAAATATAGGGTCATCCTGCTCGCTAATCATACATGTGACTCAGGCACCCAAAGTTACACATATCCACATAATAAATCCGTATTTTATCAAGAAAGCAGTTTTTCTTAGAAAAGTGGTAAAATCTTCTTAAGGGAACATGAAATATAGCTATTAAATCTTTGTTTAGAAAATCATTTGTCAAGTTTAATTATATTCCATAATACAACCCTACCAGGTACACTAATATCCATAGAGGAATCAGTTCTCTTCCTAGATGATTAAAATAATAAAGTCTAGTCTTCTTCAGATATTCAATTACGATTTCGATTATATTAGCAGTTTAGTATTACAGGAAGAAATACAGGTACAACACGTAAGGCATGCTAGTGGGTCCTAGACTACCCGGACAAGGCATAATAGTAGCTACGCACGGACTTCCGTCACCTCGTGCGTACGTAACCCCTGAAGATAATAGCATGTACTTAATTTATTCACCTAGGGGGATAATTCCCCCTCACAAAGTTAGAAAGGAGATTTACCTCCCTACGAGATTCCATAACCGGCCTCCAAGCCCTCTCGATGACTCCAAACGGACGCACAACGCCCCAAAACTATTCAAACAACAACAACCCGGTCTTACTACTTTATCAACCTCAACCGGACCATTACTAACCCAAATGCCTTTCCTCTTCCAGAACTAAAATACCGAAGTCTTGAAATCACACTCTGAGAAGACCTCCCTTCAAACCATTCCTCATCCTCAACATACGGGTAATAATTCTATCATCATATCGACATCACATAATAACTAATCGCAAGAATCATCACTACCTGAGTAAAGCCTTAACGCTTCCAAAAACACACCTACTGAGCTGAAACAACATATTATTCTTTTGCAAGGTCATAACAACCGCCCCAACCAATTATACATGGAAACATCTCGAATTACATCTGTAGCGCCATTTCAACTCCTCAAATCTCTGATTCATAGCAAGCACTCGCGAGGAGTAAGATTGGGTAGGAATAAACATAGACATAAGCCTCAAAGGAATCAAATCGCGCGATGAGGAAGCAAGAAGGGAAGTACACCTAACAGTCCTGTAGCCTATCGAATATAAGCACAGATTTCTCCGTACCGATCCGCAAGACTCTACTAGACTTTCTCATGACTCGTGAGACCTACGGGAACCTAGTGCTCTGATACCATGTTGTCACGACCCAAAATCCCTAAGGTCATGATGGTGTCGGACATCAATGTCAGACAAGCCAAATCATTAATTAATTGAAATAATTTTCCTGTTTTAAACATTTATGAAGAGGCATTTCCTTTCACTTTATTACATATTAACCAAGTAAAATCTTGTTAATTTAAAAACGATAGTTTGAATACTACACTTTAGCATATATACCTCAACATACCCCAGAACCTGTTGTCACAAGTACATGAGCAATTTCTAACAATTTATACAATCATTACAAAGCCTGTCTGAAATAAAAATTTGGACAAGGAAATTTAAAATGAAAAATAAATATGGTACGAGGGAGACTCTGTCAGCTGCGGGTCGCCTCCAAATGATGCAGCTCGCCTAAGTCTCCGTATCCTCCACATTGCTATGAAAATACATGTGCAATAGAATACACAGCAAGTGTAGCATGAGTACAAAAATAACGTGTACTCAGTAAGTCGCCTGCCTAACCTCAGAGAAGTAGTGACGAGAGGTCAAATTAGACACTTACTAATGGTTAATTTAGAATATTTAAGTGTGACACTAAGCATGATTATCATAGGAAATTTATTAAAATCGGGAATAAATATTTTCAACTCCGTTCACATTTAACACTTTATATCTTCGTCATATTAATAACAATTAATTAACATAGGTGATTTAGTCAAATAACAATAAATCGACGGGAAGGAACAACTTCCTCCGAAAAATCCTTTTTATTAACTTTAAATCTCTGTCATTTCAATTGACAACTTAATATTTTATGCCAGTAATCAGGCAAAATCATAGCAACTACACAGTAAATATCATGCGCAAGAAATGCCGGGGGTCGAAAGGCGCGGACCAACAATAATAAATTGTTCACTGCCAAAGGATCGAACGGCTCGAACAATAGATGCATCTATCTGCCCCACTCGCGAATCGATCATACGATGCGGTTAAAAATAATAAGGCTAGCCTGCTCGCGAATCATACCTGCGACTCAGGTGCTCATGTGAATACACACAAATACAGGGTCATCCTGCTCGCTAATCATACATGCGACTCAGGCACCCAAAGTTACACATATCCACATAATAAATCCGTATTTTATCAAGAAAGCAGTTTTTCTCAGGAAAGTGGTAAAATCTTCTTAAAGGAACATGAAATATAGATTTTAAATCTTTGTTTTGAAAATCATTTGTCAAGTTTAATTATATTCCATAATATAACCCTACTAGGTACACAAATATCCACAGAGGAATCAATTCTCTTCCTAGATGATTAAAATAATAAACTCTAGTCTTCTTCAGATATTCAATTATGATATCGATTATATTAGCAGTTTAGTATTACAGGCAGGATTACAGGTACAATACGTAAGGCATGCTAGTGGGTCCTAGACTACCCGGACAAGTCATAATAGTAGCTACGCACGGACTTCCATCACCTCGTGCGTACGTAGCCCCCGAAGATAATAGCATATACTTAATTGATTCACCTAGGGGGATAATTCCCCCTGACAAAGTTAGAAAGGAGATTCACCTCCCTCCAAGATTCCATAACCGGCCTCCAAGCCCATGACTCCAAACGGACGCACAACGCCCCAAAACTATTCAAACAACAACAACCCAGTCTTACTACTTTATCATACCCAACCGGACCATTACTAACCCAAATGCCTTTCCTCTGCTAGAACAAAAATACCGAAGTCTCGAAATCACACGCTGAGAAGACCTCCCTTCAAACCATTCCTCATCCTCAACATACGGGCAAGCATTCTATCATCATATCGACATCACACGATAACCAATCGCAAGAATCATCACTACCTGAGCATAGCCTTAATGCTTCCAAAAACACACCTACTGAGCTGAAACAACATATTATTCTTTTGCAAGGTCATAAAAACCGCCCCAACCAATTATATATGGAAACATCTCGAATTACATCCGTAGCACCATTTCAAATCCTCAAATCCCTGATTCATAGCAAGCGCTCGCGAGGCGTAAGATTGGGTAGGAATAAACATAGACATAAGCCTCAAAGGAATCAAATCGCACGATGAGGAAGCAAGAAGGAAAGTACTCCTAACAGTCCTGTAGCCTCTCGAATATAAGCACAGATGTCTCCTTACCGATCCGCAAGACTCTACTAGACTTGCTCATGACTCGTGAGACCTACGAGAACCTAGTGCTCTGATACCATGTTGTCACGACCCAAAATCCCTAAGGTCATGATGGCGCCGGACATCAATGTCAGAAAATCCAAATCATTAATTAATTGAAATAATTTTCATGTTTTAAACATTTATGAAGAGGCATTTCCTTTCACTTTATTACATATTAACCAAGTAAAATCTTGTTAATTTAAAAACGATAGTTTGAATACTAAACTTTAGCATATATACCCCAACATACCCTGGAACCTGGTGTCACAAGTACATGAACAATTTCTAAGAATTTATACAATCATTACAAAGCATGTCTGAAATAAAAATTTGGACAAGGAAATTTAAAATGAAAAATAAATACGGTACGAGGGAGACTTTGTCAATTGCGGGTCGCCTCCAGATGATGCAGCTCGCCTAAGTCTCTGTATCCTCCACATTGCTATGAAAATACCTGTGCAATAAAATACATAGCAAGAGTTTCAGTACAAAAACAATGTGTACTCATTAAGTCGCCTGCCTAACCTCAGAGAGGTAGTGACGAGTGGTCAAATTAGACACTTACTAAAGGTTAATTTAGAATATTTAAGTGTGACACTATGCATGATTATAATAGGCAATTTATTAAAATCGGGAATAAATATTTTAAACTCCGTTCACATTTAACACTTTATATCTTCGTCATATTAATAACAATTAATTAACATAGGTGATTTAGTCAAATAACAATAAATCGACGGGAAGGAATAACTTCTTCCAAAAAATCCTTTTTAATAACTTTAAACTCTGTCATTTCAATTGACAACTTAATATTTTAGGCCAGTAACCAGGCAAAATCATAGCAACTACACAGTAAATATCATGCGCTAGAAATGCCGGGGGTCGAAAGGCGCGCACCAACAATAATAAACTGTGCAATGCCGAAGGGTCGATTGGCTCGAACCATAGATGCATCTATCTTCCTCGCTCGCGAATCAATCATGCGACGCGGTTAAAAATAATAAGACTAGCCTGCTCGCGAATCATACCTGCGACTCAGGTGCTCATGTGAATACACAGAACTACAGGGTCATATTGCTCGCTAATCATACATGCGACTCATGCACCCAAAGTTACATATATCCACATAATAAATCCGTATTTTATCAAGAAAGAAGTTTTTCTCAGGAAAGTGGTAAAATCTTCTTAACCGAACATGAAATATAGCTTTTAAATCTAATTTTTGAAAATTATTTGTCAAGTTTAATTATATTCCATAATACAACCCTACCAGGTACACAAATATCCACAGAGGAATCAATTCTCTTCCTAGATGATTAAAATAATAAACTCTAGACTTCTTCATATATTCAATTACGATTTCGATTATATTAGCAGTTTAGTATTACAGACAGGATTACAGGTACAACACGTAAGGCATGCTAGTGGGTCCTAGACTACCCGGACAAGGCATAATAGTAGCTACGCACGGACTTTCGTCACCTCGTGCGTGCGTACGTAGCTCCCGAAGATAATAGCATGTACTTAATTGATTCACCTAGGGGATAATTCCCCCTCACAAAGTTAGAAAGGAGATTTACCTCCCTCCGAGATTCCATAACCGGCCTCCAAGCCCTCCTGATGACTCCAAACGGACGCACAACGCCCCAAAACTATTCAAACAGCAACAACCCAGTCTTACTACTTTATCAACCCCAACCGAACCATTACTAACCCAAATGCGTTTCCTCTGCCAGAACTAAAATACCGAAGTCTCGAAATCACACTCTGAGAAGACCTCCCTTCAAACCATTCCTCATCCTCAACATACGGGCAAGCATTCTATAATCATATCGACATCCCACGATAACTAATCGCAAGAATCATCACTACCTGAGCAAAGACTTAATGCTTCCAGAAACACACCTACTGAGCTGAAACAACATATTATTCTTTTGCAAGGTCATAACAACCGCCCCAACCAATTATACATGGAAACATCTCGAATTACATTCGTAGCACCATTTCAACTCCTCAAATCCCTGATTCATAGCAAGCGCTCGCGAGGAGTAAGATTGGGTAGGAATAAACATAGACATAAGCCTCAAAGGACTCAAATCGCACGATGAGGAAGCAAGAAAGGAAGTACTACTAACAGTCCTGTAGCCTCTCGAATATAAGCACAGATGTCTCTGTACCGATCCGCAAGACTCTACTAGACTTTCTCATGACTCGTGAGACCTACGGGAACCTAGTGCTCTGATATCATGTTGTCACGACCCAAAATCCCTAAGGTCGTGATAGCGTCGGACATCAATGTCAGACAAGCCAAATCATTAATTAATTGAAATAGTTTTCCTGTTTTAAACATTTATGAAGAGGCATTTCCTTTCACTTTATTACATATTAACCAAGTAAAATCTTGTTAATTTAAAAACCATAGTTCGAATACTACACTTTAGCATATATACCCCAACATACCCCCGAACCTGGTGTCACAAGTACATGAGCAATTTCTAAGAATTTATACAATCATTACAAAGCCTGTCGGAAATAAGAATTTGGACAAGGAAATTTAAAATGAAAAATAAATACGGTACGAGGGAGACTCTGTCAGCTGCGGGTCGCCTCCGGATGATGCAGCTCGCCTAAGTCTTCGTATCCTCCACATTGCTATGAAAATACCTGTGCAATAAAATGCACAACAAGTGTAGCATGAGTTCAAAAATAACGTGTACTCAGTAAGTCACCTGCCTAACCTCAGAGAGGTAGTGAGGAGAGGTCAAATTAGACACTTACTAAAGGTTAATTTAGAATATTTAAGTGTGACACTAAGCATGATTATCATAGGCAATTTATTAAATCGGGAATAAATATTTTCAACTCCGTTCACATTTGACACTTTATATCTTCGTCATATTAATAAGAATTAATCAACATAGGTGATTTAGTCAAATAACAATAAATCGACGGGAAGGAACAACTTCTTTCAAAAAATCCTTTTTAATAACTTTAAATCTCTGTCATTTCAATTGACAACTTAATATTTTAGGCTAGTAATCAGGCAAAATCATAGCAACTACATAGTAAATATCATGCGCAAGAAATGTCGGGGGTCGAAAGGCGCGCACCAACAATAATAAAATGTGCACTGTCGAAGGGCCGAACGGCTCGAACCATAGATGCATCTATCTGCCCCGCTCACGAATCGATCATGCGATGCTATTAAAAATAATAAGGCTAGCTTGCTCGCGAATCTTACCTACAACTCAGGTGCTCATGTGAATACACGCAAATACAGGGTCATCCTGCTCGCTAATCATACATGCGACTCAGGCACCCAATGTTACACATATCCACATAATAAATTCGTATTTTATGAAGAAAGCAGTTTTTCTCAGAAAAGTGGTAAAAGCTTCTTAAACGAACATGAAATATAGCTTTAAAATCTTTGTTTTGAAAATCATTTGTCAAGTTTAATTATATTCCATAATACAACCCTACTAGGTACACAAATATCCACAGAGGAATCAATTCTCTTCCTAGATGATTAAAATAATAAACTCTAGTCTTCTTCAGATATTCTTACGATTTCGATTATATTAGCAGTTTAGTATTACAGGCAGGATTACAGGTACAACACGTAAGGCATGCTAGTGGGTCCTAGACTACCCAGACAAGGCATAATAGTAGCTACGCACGGACTTCCGTCACCTCGTTCGTACGTAGCCCCCGAAGATAATAGTATGTACTTAATTGATTCACTTAGGGGGTAATTCCCTCTCACAAAGTTAGAAAGGAGATTTACCTCCCTCCGAGATTCCATAACCGGCCTCCAAGCCCTCCTGATGACTCCAAACGGACGCACAACGCCCCAAAACTATTCAAACAACAACAACCCAGTCTTACTACTTTATCAATCCCAACCGGACCATTACTAACCCAAATGCCTTTCCTCTGCCAGAAATAAAATACAGAAGTCTCGAAATCACACTCTGAGAAAACCTCCCTTCAAACCATTCCTCATCCTCAACATACGGGCAAGCATTCTATCATCATATCGACATCACACGATAACCAATCGCAAGAATCATCACTACCTGAGCATAGCCTTAATGCTTCAAGAAACACAGCTACTGAGCTGAAACAACATATTATTCTTTTGCAAGTTCATAACAACCGCTCCAACCAATTATACATGGAAACATCACGAATTACATCCGTAAAACCATTTCAACTCCTCAAATCTCTGATTCATAGCAAGCGCTCGCGAGGCGTAAGATTGGGTAGGAATAAACATAGACATAAGCCTCAAAGGAATCAAACCGCACGATGAGGAAGCAAGAAGGGAAGTACTCCTAACAGTCATGTAGCCTCTTGAATATAAGCACAGATGTCTCCATACCGATCCGCAAGACTCTACTAGACTTGCTCATGACTGGTGAGACCTACGGGAACCTAGTGCTCTGATACCATGTTGTCACGACCCAAAATCCCTAAGGTCATGATGGCACCGTAATCAATGTCAGACAAGCCAAATCATTAATTAATTGAAATAATTTTCATGTTTTAAACATTTATGAAGAGGCATTTCCTTTCACTTTCTTACATATTAACCAAGTAAAATCTTGTTAATTTAAAAACGATAGTTTGAATACTACACTTTAGCATATACACCCCCAACATACCCTAGAACCTGGTGTCACAAGTACATGAGCAATTTCTAAGAATTTATACAATCATTACAAAGCCTGTCTGAAATAAAAATTTGGACAAGGAAATTTAAAATGAAAAAGAAATACGGTACGAGGGAGACTCTGTCAGCTGCGGGTCGCCTCCGGATGATGCAACTCGCACTTCAAGATTCTATAACCGGCCTCCAAGCCCTCCCGATGACTCCAAAGAGACGCACAACGCCCCAAAACTATCCAAACAACAACAACCCAATGAAAATATACTCTAATATTAGCAACAATTCTAAATTATATAATTTCCCAACCCCGCTTAGTGAAACGGCTAAAATGCCCTCGGGCCCACATGCTCGGAATCTGAAATTTCTCGAAGATATATTCTACCCATAGCCTTACTAACTCAAATATCCAATTTACTCAAATATTCATGCTCAACTCGTGGATAAAAATCCAATTTACTATTTTTCTATATTTCTTCAATATTTCCCAAATTCCTACCAATTTCCATGCCTAATCCATGCATATAATCTTATATTTAACTTAGAGGCATGGAGGAGTTACTTACCTTGACATTGCAGGAAGGAATCCTCTCTTTGAATCCCCCTAAAATCGCCTAAGCCCATGAAGAAATTGAGACAAATGAACCAAAATTCTTGTTTTAAAACATTCTGCCCAGGCCGATTTTCGCGCCTGCGGCCCCCTTATCGCATGTGTGCTTCCGCAGGTGCGCCCAAAGCTTCCACACCTGCGGCCTCCTTAGCTCCAGCCCAAAATTGCACCTGCAATGCTTTTAGCCGCACCTGCGGCCAAATCCTCGCAAGTACGAATCACACCAGATGACAGCAAATCTTCAGCTTTCTTCAACTTCAATTATTGATTCGTTAACCACCCAGAATCCATCTGAGGCCCCCGGGACCCCATCCAATCATACCAGCCTGTTCCAAAACATAATGCGGACTTTCACAAGGCCTCAAATCACATCAAACAGCATCGAAACCTCGAGTCGCTCCCAAATCCCAACTTTATGAACTTAGAAATTTCCAACTTCTACATTCGATGCCGAAACCTATCAACTCACGTCCGATTGACCTCAAATTTTGCGCACAAGTCATATTCAACATTACAAACCTGCTCCAACTTCCGGAATCACATTCCGACCTTGATATCAAAACTTCCACTTCCGGTCGGATTTCTCAAAAACCTTCAAATTTCTATCTTTAGCCAAATGACTTCAAATTGCCCTATGGGCATCTAAATTCACTTCCGATCGCGCTCCCAACTCCAGAATCACCATACAAAGCTATTCCCAGACTCAGAATCCCACACAGACATCAACAACACTGAAATTCACTTCAAGCCTAAATCTATGAAATTCTTCTAAAATGCTAACTTCCATAATATACGCTGAAACGCTCCCGGGTTATCCAAAACCCGATCCGGACATACGCCCAAGTCCGAAATCATCATACGAACCTGCAGGAACCTTCAAATTCTGATTTGGAGGTCGTTTACTCAAAATTCCCATCTTAGTTGATTCTTTCAACTTAAGAATTCTAAAATGAGAATTTTCTTTTCAAATCAATTCTAAACTTCCTGAAATTCAATTCCGACCACGCCCTCGGGTCATAATACCTGAATTGAAGCTGCTCACAGCCGCAAACCGCTGAACAACGCGCTAGAGCTCAAAACGACCGGTCGGATCGTTACAATTTGTGTAGTGGAAAACTTACCTGTATAAGCTTTACTTTTTGAAATTTGTGAGAAAACATTCTACGTGTTGTTTGTTCCGTTTCTTATGCTTACTAGCTGGTATGAACTATGTTAGGACACTTGCACAAGCATACATGCAGTTAAGTACTCTTATCGGTTAAGAGGCTTTCTTGATATTGTTGAGTATAGATGCACACCCTTGTTTACTTACCTTCTTTGTGAGAATGGCTATATTTGGCATGTGAGTCGTCAGTGCGGTAATGAGGTGTAATGAGGTCACAGAATTCCAAGTGTTAGGGTTCAGGTATTGAGACCCGTGAGTTGTGATTTGTCCGAGGTTTGGTACCTCGTGGAGTTTGTTGACTATATCCCGATGTGAGAGCGGTCGTGGTTGCTGAGGCATTACTTGTCCCTGTTGTATCTATGATTTTTGATTTAGGTTGTGTTTCCGTTCACCCTTCTGTGACATTATCATGGTATTCCGCTGATACTTTTTATTTTTCCTTTCTTATTGCAATTAGTGTATTGTTAGCTGTATCGCGTAGTCTCTATGCAAATATCATATGGTGTTGTTCTATAGTTATACTTGTTCAGGTTATTTAGTCCAGTAGCTTTCTTAATTGTTCCTCGTCACTACTCCATTGAGGTTAGTCTTGATACTTGTTGGGTACCGTTGTAGTTTACTCATACTACACTTCCACATATTCTTGTACAGATCCAGGTATTGTGAAGTTAGTTGATCATTATCTAGCAACGCGGATTGTTGAGGTGGAGACTCAAGGTAAACCTGTTGATGCGTACGAAAGCTTTGGAGTCACCTTCCTATTTTGTATTCATACTGTTTTTACCTATTTCCAAACAGTTGTATTTAGAAGTTGTAGCAAACTCTGTAAAGCTTATGACTTGTACTACCGGTTTTGGAAATTGTAAATTTTATTGAGAACTCCATTTCAAAAGTCGTTAGTTGTTGTTCATTATCGTTGTTGTTTCATTAAATTGTTAGGATTACCTAGTCCCAAAGACTAGGTTCCATCACGATACCCAACGGAGGGAAAATTGGGTCGTGACAGACCTACTGAGGTCATCCCTGCTATTGAGTTATTTGCTTACATAGCAATTTCATACTTAGTCGTGTTCATATCATATCTCTATCTCTGTTGCTATATATTGACACACCATATCATCATTTTTGGGCTAGTTTTATCGCATTGTGAGCCCGAGAGAATGGGGAGATTGATGACTGAGTGAGGTCGTGGGCCTGATTGTGAGGTTATTGATACTATGGCACGTGAGTTATCCGTGCAGCATGTGAGTTATCCGTGTGGATCCAGATATTGATACTATAGCACCTAGTTGTCTGTGCAGCACGTGAGTGTTTCGTGCGGCAAGTGAGTTGTTCGTGCAGCGTTAGTTGTCCATGCAGGTTATAGTGATTGGGCTGCAGGAGCCCCTCCGGAGTCTGTACACATGTTATATCTCGTACCTTATTATTAGGATAAGTCGTAGCAATCCATATGAACTTCAAGGAATGAAGACCATTCATGAGATTATAGAGGATTTGTCACTATGTTATTATAAGAACCCGTAAGTTTAACAACCTTGATACTGTTATATACATTTGATATAGTATTTTGAGTGAAATATTTTTGTAAAATAGTTTTAAAAATATAATTTTTAGTATTACTGCTTTCAATTATACGCATAATATGAGAAAGTTTATAAATGAGATTTTCTTTATTATAAAAAATATAGAAGATATTTTCTAACAAAAGAGGTTATATTTTACCATTTTAAGAATAAAGCGTACGAAAATTTGTACTCTTTATATGATATTAGGAAAATTAGAAGTTGATAAAATATTTGTAATTATACATGGATGTTTTAATGAAATAATAGTGTGTGTATTAATTTTTATATGGTACCACATGACCATGATAGTAAAGTATCTTATAGTAGGGTATATATAAAGTGTGTTAAAAGTGAGTAATATTTTAATTAATTTGAGATAATTCTTAAGTAGGTGGATAATTGGGTAATTATGAATTTTTATTGGCAGATTAACTAAGTAATTAAGCTAATTAAATAATTAGGATTATGGATAAGTTTAAAGAACCTAGACGTGGCAGCCCACCCCCCACCCCCCAATTCTAAATTGGTGACTCTTAATGCATTTGATAAGGTGGCATTTTAGAGAAGAAGTTTGGCTAAGTAACCAAATTTTATGTTTAAGTTATATGTATGAATAGACCAAGATATTACTCCCGTGTGATCCTTGTTTCATGGGGCTTGAATAGATGATATAATACTGCACATTACTACTCAAACTTGAGCATGAAATTCATTCTTGGTGATTCTATAATAAGGTAAAGCTTTGTTTTAGCATTTTCATTTGGAGTGGAGGATAGGGAAGTTGTATACTGTATAGTATGGTGGACAATTGGAGTTAAGAAAATATGTTTTTAATCACTGTTGCTTACTCTTAATGGTGAAATGATTAGGGACTTATCGCCCTTTTGTCTCAACATCTAGGTTACAACAGGAAAGATTTCTACAGTTGGTGTAAACTTATGGATGTATATTTAGTCCATGTATGTTAAGGCTAAGCCCTTCCTTCATTTTGGCATGATCCAAGTAACGATACGTAAATGTAATGTTATTTCATAAGTGCTTCTACTCTTAGCAGTTAAGGATGTCTATGTTATTCATTCCTGTAAAGTGGTATTCAAGCATGTCTAAGCATGTTCCTAAGTCCCTATTGAGGTATACGATAGAGATGTTAATGTTTATAATATAGTGACACATTTATCTTCATGCATTTACCACCGTGCTACGGCCGGATGGGCAGTTACCACTGCTTAAGCAGTTATGTATCATTATTTACCACCGGTTCGGCAATCATGCATATTCATTTATCACTGTGCTACAGCCGGTCGGGCAATTATGTATTGTTATTTACCATCGGTTGGGAAGTCATGCATATTCATTTACCACCGAGCTACGGTCATTCGGACAGTCATGCATTTACCACCGAGCTATGGCCGGTTGGGCGGCTATACAGTTACAACCGAGCTACGGCCGGTCGAGCAGCCATGCATTTACCGCCGCGCTACGGCCGGTCGGGCAGTTATTACTGATCATTTGGGCAGTCATACATCATAAGATATAGAGAATAGTCACAAAGAGAATCATTATATATATAAGTGTAATAAGTATGCATATACGGTGGCGCTTCAGAGATTCAGGTTGGTTCTTATATGTCTTTAATTAATGTTGCCTTATTGTTATGTTTCAGTTCTGCCTTAAATACTCAGTACATTATTCGTACTGACGTCCTTTTGTTGGGGACGCTACATTTATGCCTGCAGGTATAGATAACCAGTTTGACAAGCCCTCATAGTGGACGAGATTGGCATTCAACGAAGGATCGGTAAGGCTCCACCTCATTCGGAGCGCAGCCAAATCTACAAGTCATAGTGTCAAAGTTTTACTATGGACTTATAGGTAGACCGGTACCCTGTCCCGTTTGATATCAAATAACATTAGAGACTTTTTAGACATAGGTTCATTTTGTACAGTAAGTTATAGGCCTTGACGGCCGATATGTAATCATGTTTTAAGAAAAATAGTTCAGCGATACAGTATTTTCCCACTTACAGTTATACATTACAAGTTATGGCCATGTTGACCCATGATAGCTAGAAATAAAAAGAGGAGTTACAGTGGTTTTCTTGGGCCAGTACGATACCGGGTGCCAGCCATGCCTCCCTAGGTTTGGGGTGTGACAAAGTGGCATAAGAGCGGGTCGTATCCTAGGGAGTCTACAAAGTCGTGCCTAGTAGAATCTCACTTATGGGTGTGTTGTGCACCACATTTATAATTGAGAGGCTATAGGGCATTTAGGAAATGTTACCCTTCTTCTGTTTCTAGATCGTGCCATAGAGCTGAGTCATAAGAAGTTAGTATGAAGCTTTCGCCAGGTTTTGTATGTACCAGAGGCACGGGTATTACAATAGAGCCTTAAGGCGTAATTTTCACTTATATGGAAGGGAAGTTATGAAAGAAATAGAAGATATGGTGCAAGACTGAAAGGTAAGTAACGTAAAGGTGAAGAAAATACGAGATACTCAAGTACAAAAGATTGTAAATAGTCCAGAGCTAAGATAGAAGTTTGGTTTTAGTTTAGTATACAAAGGAGACTCTAGCAAAGTTTTAAAAATCAAAGAGTTAACATTCAAGGATGAATGTTTTTAAAGGGGGTAAGGATGTTACATCCCGTACCTTATTATTAGGATAAGTCGTAGCAATCCATATGAACTTCAAGGAATGAAGACCATTCATGAGATTATAGAGGATTTGTCACTATGTTATTATAAAATCCTGTTAGTTTAACAACCTTGATACCGTTATATACATTTGATATGGTATTTTGAGTGAAATATTTTTGTAAAAGAGTTTGAAAAATATGATCTTATATAATTATTAATATTACTACTTTCAATTATACGCATAATATGAGAAAGTTTATAAATGAGATTTTCTTTATTATAAAAAAAAATATAAGATATTTTCTAACAAAAGAGGTTATGTTTTACCATTTCAAAAATTAAGCGTACGAAGATTTGTACTATTTATATGAGAATAGAAAAATTAGAAGTTGAGAAAATATATGTAATTATACATGAATGTTTTAATGAAATAATAGTGTGTGTATTAATTTTTATATGGTACCACATAACCATGATAGTAAAGTATCTTATAGTAGGGTATATATAAAGTGTGTTAAAAGTGAGTAGTATTTTAATTAATTTGAGATAATTCTTAAGTAGGTGGATAATTGGGTAATTATCAATTTTTAGTGGGAGATTAACTAAGTAGTTAAGCTAATTAAATAATTAGGATTATGGATAAGTTTAAATAACCTAAACGTGGCAGCCCCCCCCCCCCCCCCGGTCAGTCATGCATATTCATTTACCACCGTGCTACGGCTGGTCGGGCAGTTATGTATCGTTATTTACCATCGGTTGGGCAGTCATGCATATTCACTTACCACCGAGCTATGGTCGGTCGGTCAGTCATGCATTTACCACCGAGATATGGCCGGTTGGGCAGTTATACAGTTACCACCGAGCTACGGCCAGTCGGGCAGTCATGCATTTACCACCGCGCTACGGCCGGTCAGGCAGTTAGCACTGATCAGTTGGGCAGCCATGCATCATAAGATATGGAGAATAGTCACAAAGAGAAGCATTATACATATAAATATAATAAGTATGCATATACGGTGGCGCTTTAGAGATTCAGGTTGATTCTTATATGTCTTTAATTAATATTGACTTATTGTTATGTTTCAATTCTGCCTTACATACTCAGTACATTATTCGTACTGACGTCCTTTTGTTGGGGATGCTGCATTCATGCCTGCAGTTATAGATAACCAGTTTGACGAGCCCTCATAGTAGACGAGATTGGCATTCATCAAAGGATCGGTTAGAATCCACCTCATGTGGAGCGCAGCCAAATCTACAAGTCATAGTGTCAGAGTTTTACTATAGACTTATGGGTAGGCCGGTACCCATAAGTCGCCAGTTGACTTCGGAGCGCAGTTGATTTATATTGAGGGATGGATCTTGCCTGAAGCATTTATATTTGGGGATAGATCTTCCCCGGGATGAATTGGCCTTATACAATACTGAGTGACTGACTGTCAGTTGCCACATATATTTGGGATGGATCTTCCCTAGACTGGATTGGCCATATATTGTATTGTGTGATAGAGAATGATGAGTGAAAAGTGTGAGACATTGAGATTGAGTACTCTGAGAGTGGGAGTACATGAGTTCATCTCTGAGATACATTGCATTTGACATACACACTTGACATACATGCATAAAGATGCATTTTCCTCATGTTGTACGACATTGCGTTATTCATGATTTCAAATGCATAGTGACATGTAGGCATAGAGTTGTACTTTCCTCATGCTATCTGAAAAATGAAACATCTTAATTATTTTTGGAAAGTTTTGGGAAAAATCACAGTTTTACAAAGCTACTCATGTTTTGGTGATTTCGGCAAAAGATTTGATGTTTTATTGTATATGTCGCGCCCCCCTCTTTCCTCGCAGAGATCGGGTTTATGACATTCGGTTGAGACAACTCTTTCCTTTTGGGAAAGGGGTTTGTGTTTTTGAGAGTCGCCACTTAACGATTTTTAAAGGTGCGTTAGGACACCAAAGCGGTTCATTTACAACTACGTTGTTAACCAGAGATAGGGTGAGGGCTTGAAATTATCCTAAGGGAAAGGTGTTAGGCACCCCTCAGGATCCACAAGTGTGGTTCCCGGCCAAACAACTTTTGTGAATTTGTACGGCTTAGCAAACAAAAAAATAAAGGCTCAAATAAGAGGGTATTTAAGTCTTAAGCATGCAGATGTTTGAAAATAGTAAAGAAGGTTAGATTTTGAAAGGATTACAATTTAGCATATAAAGGGTATCCTAGGTTTATAATAATATGGATCACATCAATGTAATACCCGGTACGACACTCCTCGAAGATGGGCTACACGTGGTATTAGCGCACCGGTCATCATATCCATATTCTACCCTTTCCCACCCCGAGAAATAACTAAATCGAGTGTTGGTCTTGACCTCTATTGCATGTTGTTACCCGTCCCTTCCTATCAGTCCTGGAGGAATTTAGGACTTCTATCCTATAAGGGAGGTTCTAGGCAAACCCTCAGGTTTTAAAGGTAAAAATTATTAAGGCGACACATAATAAAACATATAGGACTTCAATTAAGGGGAGCATGGAAAGCAAATAAAAGGCTCAAGTATACCTCCACACATAGTACACATAAACAACATGACTCATATACAGTTAAGGTCCATATTCAGGTTCAGATCCTAAGCATGGTATCTAAGTGATAACACAAAGACAGATTTATTGCATAACTCAGAGAGGAACTCTTAATCAGGCTTGCCTACTGGTTTTAAACATGCTGACAGTTGAACACTAATCACTAATGACAGTTCTGGTTTTATTTCTTTATGGCTGATTACCTAAGACTTGCCTAGGCATGTAGCAGTTATTCAGAATTGATGACAATTTCAGGTCGTTATACCTAATAACATGCATTTCTAAGTGTTGCAAATATTCAGAGACTAATTACCAATTTGTTAGAACGGGAGGATTGTTTTATACATCTATATTTGGACTAAGAGTAGTTAAACGAGTACGATCCTATAACATGATGTCTAATGCATAATGATGCATTTGCAGTTGCTAAAACATGATCTCTAAATGCACATAGAATCACAGCATCATGCACAGTTTCAGGAATACCACAGGTGACAGATTTTAATCATTGTTTACCTAGAACAGGATCTCTACGTGTATAGCATGATTGCATATTTGTTAACACATTGGTTCTAAGGAATGATCTAGACTACATTTTTTCAGAATGCATGGACAGAATCAAATGGTAACAGTTTTTTTTGTTATTATTGATCCTATGAACAGGATTTCTAAGTGCAGGCAAGAAGTGATGACATGCTGTAGAAAAGTAGATGTATGAACCTAAGTGACATGGTATCTAAATTCATGGCATACTTTATTCCTAGACATGGTTACTAGTGCGCATATAAAAAAATAAACCTAGAAAAACATGATATCTACCCATACTTACACTAAAGCATACATATCCCCACCCATTTCCACTATCCAACCCCAGAATCATTTTTACAAATTATTACAAACCTCTGAATATGAATTACATAAGGAAAAGAAGAATTTAACTATAGGGGGCCTTCCATTGTAGGCCCAAGGTTCCAGATCCTCAAATGCCATTGGTTCACAACCCTTCACATGATCCAGGTGTGTCAAAGTTCCCTAAGGATCTTAAGGGATCCCGGGTAGTGCTCACACCCAGATTTCATGGCCAAGATGGAGTAATTGCAGTGTGGAATGGCCAGCCTTTGTGTGTCAAAGTTAAGAGGGAGCTCAAGGGTCCCAAGGCAATGCTCACACAGAGGGGGCAGAACTTAATGATCTAAGAGTAGAGTGAGAGTGCTCGACATAGTTTTGAAAAGGTTAAGTAAGAAAACAGTTTTGAAAAGGGTAAGTAAGAAAACAGTTTTGAAGAGGGAAACTTGATTGAAATAGTTTTATAACAAAGAAGTTTAACCACTAAAAGAGCAGGAACACCAGCGAGTTCAACATCACACAAAGGACCAGGAATAGTCCAAGAATCACAAGCAGCGGTAATGGGATTTGAGGGACAAATACAGAGCATGTGAGGGCATACATGTAGCAGGCAGTACACAATCAGAAGTTCCTAAGGATTCAGGGGATTGGGGGATACAGTAGGGTATAGGATTATACTAACATAACAGGACCAAATAGTTCAAGACAGTAGGATTAACCCTAATCAAACTAATGTACCAAACATAGGCATGAATATTCACATAGAACATGTATCAGGTACATAAAGACATGTTGGTTATGACAAATAGAGTATAACTTATCAGGTGAATTGAGTTCAGGATCCTAGTTACATGTTGAACAACAAAATAATAAGTAAAAGCAAATTAGAAACACAATGAATTGTAACAGTAGTAGAAACATGTTGGTTGAGAACTGAAATCTGAATTAGAACATACCGGTGAAGTGAAGAATGCAGTAACACAAACAGGAAGTAGGAGATGCACAATAGTTAGCTTTGGCTTGCAGCCGGCTAACTTAGAATAGTAGTAACTAGCACAGAAAAGAGAGATATCAGAGAGTTTTTAGATGTGAGAGAGAGAGTTGAACAGATTAATTCGTGTGTTGTGTTAATGAGAGAGTAGAGTATATATAGTTTTACAAATAGGCAGAGAATATGGTAACAAATAATAGTTCAGCAAAATTATAGAAGTAAACATCAATTTGAATCAATTTAATGTCAGTACTCCTTTTAATTAAGGAGTCTTATACAAACGGTAATAGACAGTGACTAAATAAGGAAAGAGAATTGTGTAAGAGTNAATCGTGTAAGAGCTGATTTTAACATATAAGAAGCAGCATAAGTATAGAGCATATAATTAAGACCAGGTTCAGAATACTCTAGTTAAGGAAAGCATATGTGAATTAATTTGACAAAATTATTCATAGAAATGAGGCAGAAAATTCTGGAAATCAACAAGAAAAACCTCGAGTGAGATTCAAATCACAGGAAATTAGCATCAATTAGGGAAAGTATCACATATTTAAGGAAATACTAATAATTAGTAGAGAACAGTGCTAATCACAATTATTCAAAGATTCAAATTGGTAAATAGTACTGATTTAAGCGGAATGAACATATATTAGGCAAAAGTCAGAAACCCTAATCACACAAAATTAGGGATTCGCATAGAACATAGCAAATAATTAAATGATTTAGCAGAATAAACATGATTTAGGCAGAAGTAACGAAGAGTCAGAAACCCTAATGGCAAATATAGAGCAAAAATCACAAAAAATCACAAAGTACTCATGAAAGCAAAGCAATCATACTAGAACAGGTAAAAACATTACCGCGCATAAACTCATAATCACATATTGAAACCAAGAAATTTGGGGGTTTCTATCAAAATGACTCAAACAAAAAGGGAGAAGCTCAAATAATGTTTAAACACGATAGAAATCATAAAATAATGTTAAGAAACCAGAAAGAGAATTGTTTTGAAAAAGGATTTAGAAACCCTAGTTTGAAAAATGAAGAATCATTTAGGAAACAGGAAAATCTTTAAGGGAAACATGAAAATAACTCATAACATGTATAGATCTATTACAGATTTAGAAGAATCAAGATTTTTAGAAGTTAGGGTTTCAAAGAGAGAACCTAGAGAGGAGAAGAAAAACTCAAAAGTCACTGGTTTTAACCGGAAAGTGGTAAGATCTTACTCGGACGGCCATGGATGGCCGAAAAAATGGCATGAGATCATAGGATCTGAGTGAACCACCTCTGGTTCACTTGAGGGCTTCAAGAGCAGTGACACACGTTAAGGAGTGAGCCATGAGGTTGTGGGTGGCGAAACCACCATGCTTTCCGGCAAGACGACGGCCGGAGAAGGGGCTAGGTTTAGCAGAGGGAGTCGAAGAGATGAGAGAGTTGAGAGAGATGAGAAGATTGAGACGACGGAGGGTGAGGGGGAAATGAGAAGGGGGGAAGGGTAGTCTTTAGATTTATTTTAGGAAAGGGGTCATCCGGACCGTTGATCAATTTTGATCAACGGTCAGGATTAAACCCAGATTGGGCCGGGTAGATTTAGGTTTGGGCTTGGGGGGTCTGTTGGGTTATTTAATTATGTTGGGATCAGGCCAAAATTGAAATGAAGGTGGCTAATTGTTAAATACCCAATTAGATTAGCTAAAACAATTTCTAAAATAGCTGATAATTGTAAAAACTGAAATTCAACTTAGAAAAGTAAATTAAAATGATTACTTAGTAATTAAAAATACAAAATAACTAATTACTGGATAAAAATAGTATATAAACATATGATTGGGCTATAATTGCAAAGTTATTGCGATTATAGCCAAAAAGTAGCAATTTGGCTAATTGTGAAATAACTTGGTCTTAGTAGGACCCTAAATAATAAATTAAATCATTAATACTTTTGAAATCATTTGTAATGAAATTTTTTAATTAATTATTGGAAATAAAATGCTGGATAAATTAAAAATAAATTAATAAAATATAGGAAAATTATAGAAAAATACCAATTGCTAAAGCATGATTTTGAAGGTATATATGCAAATTAAAAATATTTTGAGAAAAAATTGGGTATCAACAGCATACTTGAAAAGAAACATTTATTTTTTAGAATTCTATACGAGATGAGCATTTATTTATTGAGTTAATTCTTGCACCATCTTTATTATATTGTTATGAACTGTTGCTGGTTATCCACTTTTGCACCTTGCGTGCAGATGTTGGATGATGATGTTGTTGTGATCGATGGGAGCTGGATTTGAAGGCGTACCTATGTTCCGGTTGTAGATGCCTCTTGTACATGGTAGCCTTAGGTTTATAAAAATATGTTTATGTACATTTCGAACAGATGAAGTATTTATTTCATACCAGCTTTGTAAATTCTACTCTTAGAAGCTCATGATTTTACTACTAGTCCTTGGAATTTTTTGTATAAATGCAGTTTTATTTTCATTTCTTTCTTGAAAGAAAAGTCTCATTAATTTGGATAGTTGTTAATTGTCTTACCTGATGGGTTGGTTTAGGTGCCATCACGACTAGGTGGATTTTGGGTCGTGACAATTTAACAAGGTCTTATTAATGGTAAATTATAATAAGTTATATTTATTTAAAGAATTATAAATTATTTTACCCTTTATAGGTTCATAATCCAGTTAATGGCGTAAATGATCAATTTTTGCAAGATATAGCTTGGGGACCTGATACTAGAGTTAAAAAGATATCTAAGTATTGTATCAATGGGTACAAGTTTCATACAGAATAATGGTCTAATGGGCAAGAAAACAAATAATAGTGGTGTGTATGTGAAAGCAGCCGGGGATATTGATTATTATGGCGTGCGTCAAGAGATCATAGAACTTGTGCATAAAGGGTTGGCCGAAGAAAAAATTGGTACTCTTTAGGTGTAAATGGTATGATCCAACACCAAATAGAGTTACGAAGGTGAATTCTCGGTACAAAACTATTGAAATAAAGCACACAGGAAGGTATAGACTCTATGACTCATTTATCATTGCATAAAATGTGAAACAGGTGTCTTATGCACCTTATCCTTTGTACAAGAATAAGTACGCATGGCGGGTAGTGATAAAAACTAAGACAGTGGATAGAGTTGAAGTCGGGGATGCATTGGATGTAGCGTACCGAAATGACATTTTAAGTGTTGAAACAATAGTAGATGATGAATTAGCAGATGAATTGCAAGATAACAACGGCATATATGAAGAATGTGATCCTTCCGTCCTAAGATCAATTTTAACTGAGCATGGTGAGGGAACATCAATGGAAAATGAGGACGAGGATACAATTGATGAACATGAAACAAACGAGGATAAGGAATTCCTACTAGTCAGTTCGGCGGCTCACCACCAATTGCATCCCCGAGCTATCATAATAGCCAGCATGGTGGTTCATCTTTTGTTCCTCATAAATCGCCCACTCAATTATTATCTTCATCATCATCCACTCCAAGTATATCAAACTTGGATAGTGGAGGCTCTCACGCAGTTGCATCCCCATATACCAGTACTTCTATAGTTGTTGGTATCGTGAGACAGTGTACTGAAGGGATTATATAGTACGATTCTATTGATCAGCGGATTATCGTTCCCCATGATGACGGGTGAGTTTTCCTTCAATTTCCTTTTAAAATCTTTCAATATTTGTCTATATATATATATATACTTATTAAATTTTAGGAAAAGAAACGTGGGGGAGATATAACTCACGTTAGGGTCTTTGCGGAGACCCACAAAAAAGAAGAAGAAGGACGGCACAAGAGAAGGATGGGTCGAACCACGTGCTTCAGAGACATTTATATGATCCCAACTCCAACACTATAATATTTTTTTAGGATTATTTTATTTATAACGTGTATTATTTTTATTTTAGGACCGGTATCATAATGATCTTGACACATGACGATAAACTCAGCCTGAAGGAACTCAGCCGGCCTCGAAGGATATAACTGCAATATGGAAACATGTGGCAGGTGGCGTGATACAGGTATAAATATTATGTATTTGAAAGTTACATGTTTGTTTTCTTAAATTATTTACTTTTTTTTCCTTTTGCTCGTGAAAATAAATAAACATCGAGTCTACGGGCTTGGAGTACAGCCATCTCCCAGCCGTCCAATAGCATTATTCGCTGGTGCATCAAGTTTCTCAAAAAGACGTGGAAGCTATGTGTTAAAGAATGGATCAAATATCGCAAGAATGAGACGCAACTCAGGCTTTGATTCAAAAAAAATTGTTAAAAAAGAAAAGCAAGAAAGACAGTCAATCTACAATGGAGTATGAGTCTGAGGATGAGACTGAGTCTGACTAGGATTAGTTATTTGAATGTCCATGTTATATTTCATTGTTGAAGTTAGAGACATGTTTCATTTATGAATTTGAGTTAGTATGTTGATAATTGGTTGATCATAATTAATGTTGTTTGATTAGTTGGTTGGATTGTTATAAATATTATCGTTCGATCTGTAGTAAATATTAGATTTGGATTGTTAAACTTGGTGTTTGGTTGGTTGTTAGGTGTTTGGTTGGCTGTTTTATTTGGCAGGTGGTGTAATTGAAAATACAACATAATTTAGCTAAACGTTTCCAAATTTTGGGGCTTATTTACAACAGAATCAGTCGCAAATATCACCAGAAACTACCCAGATTTACGACTGATTCGGTCGCAAATTATGAGTTTTTGAAAAATTTTAACTAATTCATATTCAATATGTACCTTATCTCAATGAATATAAAATTATAAATTTATATAAATATTATATTAAAACTTGTGCTTGAGTTATAGAATTAAACCTAACAAAATATTAAATTATTATTTAAAAAAAGTATTATTAAAACGCTATATTTTTTATTAACTCTTTGTAGTTTTGGAGTGAGCTTTCTTTGTCTATACAGGCACCTAACCATGTATTTATAGTTTTATTGAAGTAGGAGGTTAAGATTGTAATGAAGTTACTTATTATTAATGGATTGTAAAAGGAATATGCTACTAAGCAAAAAATATGGAGCGCAAGTTAAAAAAATTCCTAAACGGTTTGTAGTCTTAGCTACCCTCTTAAGTTGCTATTTGATAATTGATACACTTTGGACGTCGATGTGTTAAAGAGCGTGGATATATACACTCTCCTTTAGGCACGTGAGAGTGAAGAATAATTGAAACCAACTTTCAAAAAGAATATTTTTTTAATCGTTAATTGTTATATAATCATATACAAATGTTATTTATCATAATATAATTATATATTTTTCCTTTCTTCGTCTTAATATACAACACATACTTTTTACTTAAGTATTTCTTCAAATTAAGGTTTCAAAAACAGTGTTATCTTTTTCTTTAAAAAATGCAATATCCCTTTCGTATTTTTGGTTATTAACTAATATAATTATGAACGTTGAAATATTTTTAGCACTAATATCAGTAACATCTAGAGATTTAAAAGTCGTATATATTTACAAAGCAAAAGACACAAAGTATGAGAAACTAAAATATCGTTGAATATAGAAGGAGCACTGACTGATATTATCATTTTAGTAACAAATAATTCTTACTTATTCTTTGTAGACTTTATAGTTTTTATTTACTTGTTTATCATTTGTGATGACCCAAAATGTTATCTCTCATTTTATAAGTCAAAATTGTGTTCTGAGACCTTGAAAACCTCCTTTTATCTCACCTCGTTTTGCGTGTGCAGCCCGGGCGTATATCCGAGAAGCTTTTATGTGAAAAACTTAGAAAAATGCTAATTTTGCCTTTAATATTGAATTTAAGTTTTCTTTGGGTAAACAAACCCGGACCCGTGATTTGGTGTCCCGGAGGGTCTGTAGGAAAATATGGGACTTGGGCATGTGCCCGGAATTAAATTCCGACGTCCCGAGCCCGAGAAATGAATTTTTGAAAGAATTGTTTTACTAATATTATAAGAGTCTTTGAAAATTTGATTATATTTGAAATTGATGGTATCGGGCCCGTATTTTGGTTTCGGAGCCTGGTACAGGTTTAATATAGTATTTTAGCGATGACTGTAAAATTTGGTAAGAAACGGAGGTCATTTGACGTGATTCGGACCCGTAATTGTGAAACTTTGAAAGTTTTGAGATTTGTCTTTGAATTCTATGCTAAATTCGTTGTTTAGGATGTTATTTTGGCAATTTGATCAAACGAATAAGTCCATAGGATGTTCTTAAGGTTGTGCGCATGTTTACTTTGGAGCCCCGAGGGCTCAGGTGAGTTTCGGGTAGGTTACGGGGTGTTTAGAATTGGAAAATCACTGCTGGTGCACCAGCTCTGGTGTGCCCGCACCTGCGAGTCTAGGGCCGCAGGTGCGAAACCACAGGTGCAAAACCGCAGGTGCGAAACCGCAGGTGCGGACCTTCAGTCGCAGGTGCGGCCCTTAATGGCCTTGCCCATTTCCGCATATGCGATCATTTTTCCGCACCTGCGCAAGCGCTGGTGCGACCCAAGCACAGCAGGTGCGAGGGTCGGGCAGTGTATTTTAAGTTAGAGCTTCATCCGTGTTCATTTTCACTTCTTCACAAAAATAGAAGACCAAGGGCGATTTTCTCAAGAGATTTTCTTCCCAAATCATAGGTAAGTGTCCACTAACTAATTTCCTTCAACGTTCTAATGTTTTTCATCAACTTTTATCAAGAATTCTAGGGTTGTAATGGTAGAAAATTGGGGATTTTGGTAGAGTTAGGGCTTTTTGAATATTTGAAATTTAGACCTCGTTTTGAAGTCGGATTTCGAAACTAATTACATATTCGGGCTCGGGGGTGAATGGGTGATCGGGTTTTGGTCCGAACCTCGTGCTTTGACCAAGCGGGCCTAATGCAAGATTAAAATGCATAGTTTAATATGTAATATACCTTACATTTGAGGTGCGNTTATGTGCTTAATGGAGTTTATTTTATGTGTAGGTGAATTGGAGATGGAAACGGAGCTAAAGGGATGCAAATACGTCAAAAATACGCAAAAGGAGACACCCGGGCGATAGCCGGGCATTTGCCCCCTAAAGCCTGGCCCTACCTAGCGTTAGGGGGGCGTTTACCCCATAAGGCCAGGCAGCCCCTGGCGTTAGGGGGGCGTTAGGGCCCAAACGCCCGGGGTCCTCAGTTTCGTCCAAATCCGAGTTTTGACGAGTTAAGTGTTTCCCGGTTGAAATAGAAGTCTCCAACATGGTTAGGGTTTGCCCTAAACATATAAATAGACACCAAACAACACAACTGAAGGATTCGAAGAAGGACAAAGTAGAGTCAGACGAATTTCAAAGGATTCAACAAGAAAACACCATAGAAGTGACAAACATTGATTTCTACATCTAGTATTCATTACTTTGTATTTCAATTATGAAATTTCTTTTAGTTTTGATTCTCAATAACATGAGTAGCTAAATTCTTTAGTCTAGGGTTTTGGTAGAACCCGTTGGGGATGAATTCATTGTGATATTAATATATTTTGGTTGATTAATCTCTTTTTGTTCAACTACGTTCTTATTATAGTTGATTGAAAGGGCCCTTGATTAACTATTCCTATTTATTATGTATATACTTGAGAGAGAGTGCATATTTAGGTAGTTTCTTGAACAACACTACTCCCGGAGTATAGACGAAATTCATAACCGAGGGTTTAGAGGTTAGATTAGAGATAACGATACCTCGGGTGCAATCTAAAGTGAACTGTATTGCGATCTAGCTAGCGTAACTTGAGAGAGTGCGTTTAGTAAATTATCATAATTA
>ML396507.1:25361-45547 GCA_005239525.1 Nicotiana knightiana | reverse complement strand
TCTCTCTAAAAACCCTAGCCGCCCCTGAAACCCCACCGCCGTCCGGCCACCATAACAACTCCGATCAACCCCAAATCTCTACCCTACAACCCCCATAACCTCCTAAACCACCTCCTGTTCTTGGTTTTGTCAAAAAACCATCCCAAAAATCCCAATTTCAGATCTGAGATTCCAGAACCCTATGTCTCCCATGCGCACTGATTCAAGGGCCTTCATCGGCTCGGACCTGCATGAGTCAGTTGCTCTTGACAAGAGCAATTGATTCATGTGGGTTTGACCCGTTTTCAAACCCACCAAAGTCCGGCCAAACTCCGGCGAAATGATTTTATCTGACTGGTACCCCTCCCTCTTTGTTTCTTTTAATCACTCGTCTAGTAAGATAAATCGCCTAGGCTAGTATTAAATTTCTTCTACCAATCTATGTCTTCTGTTTGGACTAATTGTTTAGATGTTTTAGGTTTTCTATTTATTCTCCTAAATGATGTTAGTCACAAGATATTTGTTTAACTGAGTTTAGTTTTAGGTTTTTCTTCTCTACTGATTGTCCCTAAATGTTATTGCCCCTTCCCTTTCTAACTGCTTTGGGTTTATTGGCATAAACTTGTCTAGATTTAGTTGTTTTTGTGAAAGATCTGTGTAGATTTGTTGTTTTCCCCCCCACCTGTGTATATCTTCTCCTTGTCGTTTCAATTTTAAGCATGTTTCATGACTTTTGTTCTTGTCATACTAGGTAATTAGGTTTTCCCTGTTAATCATACCTCCTGAATTGGGCTCCATCATTGACTGCATATATGATTTTTCTGTTTGATTCATATTGTTTTCAGTTGATGTAGTACTTAACACATTATGCAATTCCGAACTATTTTGCAACCATGATTAATCATTCTTAGATTGTCCTGTTAGTCACCATTGATTTACTAAAGATTGTACTTATTTGATTCATGCTTAAGTTTGTGTTAGACTGCCTTCACTGTCGCTCTTTCCCACATTCGATTGATTGTTTACTCTAGTTTAGTGTAATCTAGGATTATACCATCCACCCTGACTAAGAAATTAAATAATAATCTAATTAGACAATCATACACAACTAATTGAGTATACATGTGAACTAAATAACAGTATAATTGACCTAAGTCTAAGAAGCTTAAAGTAATTGATTAATCTGAAATTAATCAACCCTTGATAGGGCAACAAAGTTTAGCTACTAATTAATTAAATTAGAATAGAGTTACTTATTGCCTAATTATTAACCTAACTAACTTTCTTTAATCAAACTAAGATCCTAGAACGATCAAAATAGTTTAAAAGTTCAGTTTTATAGAATTAGTCACTCAATTGACTAAGAGTTAATAGATAAGCCAATTACACCTAATGAAATTGTTTAAACCAATTAGTTCAATTAACTACTGATTTTAATTCAAATAGTGGTCAATTTGAGTTTAAATTAATTAGGCAATAAGTCACACTTAACTAGTAGACTTAATTTTCTTTAATCATCTAAATAACATAGTTTATCTAACTCCTAGATAACTAGTTAAGATCAATAAACTAAGCTTAAGAATAATTGATTCACTTAGTCTCACATTTAAATGATTCCCACTTCTTCAATCTAGAAACTAATTTAGGTAGCTTCTTAAGTATTTAACTGAAAATAAAATATGTTTAAAACAAGTAGCTTGAGGGTAATGAACAAAGACAGATTCATTTAGTTTAATTAAATTAACCTAAGTTTAAGGGAACTGGTTTGACTAACCTCCTTTAAGTTTAATTAAATTGTTGATTTAATGACTTAAACATAGTAAGTAGTATGAAAGCCAACTTTAGGCATTTAATCAACTAATCTTCATTTAATTGACCCAACCTTAGTTAAGAACAATTAGTTAGAACCTTCTAGATTAGATAAATATCAGGAAATCAGATACTTTAGGGATAGAAAGGGAATTTCAAGGGGCTGGAATGTTCTGGAAGATACAGCTGTCCCAAAAGGATAGGGTTGACAGCTGTACCTGTACCCTTTTCAGCTCATTTAGGATAGGGAATATGCTAAGCATATCCCATCCCAATGGTCCCTATATATACACACACTTTTTACCACTAAGGGAGGATTTTTTCAGATTCTTCTCTGAATCCCTTAGACTGAAATCACAACTTTGACTACTAAAAAATTAGAAAACAGAAGTGAAAAGGATTTCACAGTAGGAGTGGGAAATAATATGAGCTTAGGTTGTCTTGTAGCTGTGATTCTATTTCCAAAAAGACTTGGTTTTTTTGGTTGCTGTCTTATTTCAATCATTTGGGTATTCAAAATCATCTTCCTCTGGGTTTTCACTACTTTGGGTTTTGCTGTTTGGTTGCTGCTGGGTTTTTTCTTCCTCTTGCTGATTTTCCTCTCTGCCTGACCTTTATTTGGTCAGGTTTCTTTTGATTATTTTCTCTTCGAAAGAGGTATGTAACAATGAACTTTAAATGAAATTATTATACTCAGAATTTATTGTTAGTTTGATGCTAAATGTTTGATCCTTGCTATGTTTTCTTTTGAGATTATGTCAAGCTGAATCTTATTCTTTATTCTTGGTTTATAAAGCTAAAGTAATGTTTAGTTGATATGATGTTAAGGAATCCAGATATGTTTTGTGTGTAGTATCTAAATCCTTAAGAATTATTCTACTTTGATTTCGAGTTGGTTAAAATGCATTAAGTATCAGTGGATGTCAGTTTTGTGTTAGTCCATTAGTAGAATAATCTGCACTTGGGTGTTGGATCTGACCTCTTCTATGGTAAGATTTTACTCATAAGATGGCAGAAATATACTTTAGCTGGGTCTCTTTGGTCACTGAAGAGATTCAACAAGCAAGTCTCTAGATAGTTGACACTAGGGTAAATGAGCCTGCCTTCTTAATTGTCAAACTCATCCCTTAGTAGTGCATAAATAGTAGCCTAAGGTGCTGGAAATCACCCCTTTTTTTAGATAAGAAGTGGGTAATCAAAAGGCTCCTAGGAAAGAGAATCTGAATCCTTTAACATGATCAGATTCATTCTCTAAAAACATGCCTAAAAAGTCAAAGACATAGTATAAGTATGAGTTGAAAGTTACAAAAAGGGGCCTCTATGGAGTTGAATCTGACCCCTTTTATGGTCAGATTCAGCCCATAAAAGGGGGCAGGAACCTGTTCTGTCAAAGTGGTGCAAAGCATCATCAAGGTTGAGTCTAGCCTCCCTCATGGCATGACTCATCCTATAAATGTTTGAAGGTATGTTTTTGCTACTGTCCAAATAGAAAATTTTAGACTTTTAGTTTTAGATTGAAAGATGCTTTTATTTTTGTTTTCTTAGTCACTGAAGAAACTCATTAAGCAATTCTCCATATAAACTTGACTTAGTTGGCATTGTGGGATTAAAAGTCTGATCCCTTCAGGGTCAGATTCCCCCTATGATCATGCATAAACAGTAATAGAATAGTTAGATTATCATTATAAAGGTATTAAGACAGGAATCTGAACCCAATAAATGGTCAGAATCATGCCTTAAGAAATGCCTAAGAATAGTTAAGTCATTGTGAGAATTCAGGTCATAATATGAATGACTTAAAGGACTGATGGGTTTGCATCCTCGGAACTGAACCTAACCTCTTTATGGTCAGGTTCATTCCAAGAAAAGTACACCAAAGTAGGTCAGGTCCTTTAAAATTAACACTATCGCATGATTAGGATTCAATTTGACCAAATAATGGTCATGTTGCCTCATAACATGCCTAAGGAATGGTTTATTAAGTTAGTCGTTTTGTGACTAAGAAAATAGCCAGAAGAATATAGATTTCGAAGCCGCCGAAGGCCAGCTTGCGCAGAAGCAGTTTTGTTCTCTCTTTACTCTGTTAATTATTGTTTTTCCCTTTTAGGAAATTATATTTCATAGTGAAACGATAATGTAATAGCATAATTTTTTTTTTGTATTTTTATGTTGTAAATATGGACTGGATACTGTATACTATTATTCCAGGTTTCTTACTCTTTTCTGCTCAATCCAGAATTAGGCCAGTTTGATGAAACAGCCCATTAAGGCTTTAATCAAGTTTAACTCCTTAGGCTATCAGGCCATGAGGGAGTAGACAGGCCCAAGGATTAGAGTTATCTGCTTTAAGAAGTAATATGATAAAAGTAGACATTCAACTAAAAGTATGAATTTATATCCTAAGTAATCTATATGAAAATCTCCCTGTAAACATCTGCTAGAATTTTGGAATCATGTTATTTCAGTTTCTGTAACTTTCAATATAAATAGAAATTGGTGATCTAAAATATTTCTAACTTATCTCACATTCTTTGAATTTTTTCGAGATAGATGTATGAATATTTGTACCTTAAAAGTATGTACAAATCCCGATTTTAGATCTGTGTTTAGGCTGTATAAGAATGGGCAGAAACTGCAAAGTATGAACTGATAAAACCAGTTTATGCCCTGCTATTTTTTCAAGATTACAAAGTCCTCACAAAGAACAATAGATGGTTCTAGCTTACCAATTCAAGGCCGAAAAACAGTAAATAAGGTGTTTGTACGCTTATAAGCGTGGGCATGAGCCCAAATACTCATCCTTTGATTAGCTAACTTAGTCTTAGACGATTTTGAACACATATCTATCCTTTAGTCCAAAAATACCTCTTTTTGACTAAAATTACAAAAATTAGAGAATAATCGACAATTGCTTCAAATAAGCATTTTAACTATCATGACCATAGTCATGATTATGTAATCCACACTCGGGTGCGGCAACTCATGTCCCCGACTCCAACTTCAAACAATAATAAAAATCACATGTTGTAATCGTGGGTGCATTTCATGTGGCACGGTTACAATATGTCCAAAAACAAACAAGTGCACGCCATCGTGACTTGTTTCAAGATAAATCCATAAATATTAAAAAGCGGCAAGAAAGTAAGAAGGATAAAAAGCACAATAGGTTTAAAATATATAAATAATCAGATAATTTAGGCCAAATATTAATAGTTAAGCGACCGTGCTAGAACCACGGAACTCGGGAATGCCTAACACCTTCTCCCGGGTTAACAAAATTTCTTACTCGGATTTTTGGTGCACAGACAACTTAAAACAGAGTCTAAATTTCCTCGGTTTAAGATTTTAAAATAAAATGGTGTCCCGGAGCACCGTAAAAATCCGGGTGGCGACTCTGATAACTAAAATAAATCCCAAATCCGAATAATGTCACTTAAAGTGGAAAAACTCCCTCTCTACCCTTCATTAATCCGGAGTAGTGGAAAAAGGAGGTGTGACAATACTGTGCCATTTTCCACTGATATTATGGTGAAGATGAGAGTAAAAGCACGAAGGGTGATGCCGTGTACTTGTTTTGTGTTATTATCTTCGTTGTTTCAAGTGTGATATTTACTGTACTTGTTTTGTGTTATTATCTCTGTTGTTTCAAGTGTGATATTTACTGTACTTGTTTTGTGTTATTATCTCCGTTGTTACAAGTTTGATATTTACTGTACTTATTTTGTGTGATTATCTCCGTTGTTTCAAGTTTGATATTTACTGTACTTGTTTTGTGTGATTATCTCCATTGTTTCTAGTTTGATATTGATTGCACTTTGTGTGTGTTATTATTTCCATTGTTTCAATTTTGATACTCACGTTGTCATCTTACTTCATTATTGTCATAACTTGATATCCCCCCGTCCCGTACCGCATGGCTAATTATGAACTATGGACGGAGTTCCGATAGACTTATCTTGAAGAGATTATGATCGAAAGATATATATTTGAAAGGTATAGCCGAAAGACATTTATCTTGAAGAAAACTATGTCTGAAAAGTATTTCAAAGGTATATTTGAAAGGCATTTGTCTTGCAGAAAATAATGTTTGAAAGACATTTATTAGGGAAGTATATATATATTTGAAAAGTATTTATTTTGAAAGAACTACATTCAAGGATTTTTTTTGTGCAAAGTATGTGTATTTATATTCGGGGGAAGTACCTTTCCAAACAAGTTCCCTATTTTGAAATGAATACATTCAAATGTTCTCACTTTAAACTTGTGGGTGAAAGGTTACATTCGAAGACCTGATTGAATTATGGTAGTTGTTAGCTAAGGTCTGAGGTCGAAATTATTGCAGTGCTGAGTTACCAGTGTTCTTACTATGTTGTGATTTCCGGCTCTTGGCTTGTGTTTTGTCCACCCTTGTGTATATAATCATGCGGTTCCGTTGTTATTTGTTGTATTTCCTTCCGCATTGTAGTTGTTCTGTTATTTACTATATTGCGTAGTCATTAGACAGATGTCATATTCTGTCATTTTCATATTGATGCCTGTTTATTTTATTAGACCAGTGAGTGCCTTGACTAGTCCTCGTCACTACTTCACCGAGGTTAGTATTGATACTTACTGGACACTGCTGTGGTGTGCTCATGCTACTCTTCTGTATATTTTTGTGCAGATCCCAGGTTTTTGCATAGTCGGCCGATTGATTGTTAGCAGCGCGGTTGCTGATGTGGAGACTCAAGGTAAAGCTGCTTCAGCGTTCGCGGTTTCAGAGTCACCGTCTTATTTTCTTTATCTGCACTGTTGTACTTATTTCTGAACAGTGGCATTTAGGAGTTTTAGTGTAAATTCTTTAAAGCTTATGACATGTACTTACCAGGTTTTGGAAAAAGTGTAAAGTGTTGAGATCTAATTCAAAAAGCACATAAATGATTCTTATATTATAGTTGATATTTGTTAATAATAAACTTACCTAGTCCTTAAGACTAGGTGCCGTCATGATATCCAACGGAGGAAAAAATTGTATCGTGAGAGTGTGATTTGGTCCCATATTGAAAATACCATTTATATTTGTATTTATGATAATGTATTTTAGTGTCTTACAAATTCTTGTTTGTAACTAGACATGAATGATTTTTGGGAAAAAACTAATCGCTTGATTGATAATCGTGACTCGGAACCTGTTAAGAGTTCTAAGAAGCCATCTGTTGACGAAAACTTGCTCACGCAACATGTAAAAGAACTTGTTTATCCGGGTAATTGCAATATGATTATTATGCAATACTGAATTTGTCATTAAATCTTTTTTTTTTCATTAGATAAATTTGCGTCTTGTTTAATCATATTTTGCTAATTCATCTTCAATAATTTTCTAGGAAGCGTGGACATGATAAGGGAGAAAGAAATTAGCTAAATCTTTTTAAAGTTGTTGCCCTTTAAAGGTAAATGGTTGGAAAGAGATTGAGCAAGATAAGATCGATCATATGTGGGACATCGTCTTGGTAAGAAAAACTAACAAACTAATAATTTATAATATTTTATAATTTCTTATGGGTTAACAATTACTAAAATATATGATCATAAACTACGATTGCATTTTTTTTATAGGAAAAGTTTAATTTTGATGTGCCCGAGGAAAGAAAAAGCGCAATTCTTGGTAAAATGAGTGACCTCTGTAGAAACTATAGATACAAGTTTAAGAAGTATTTTGATTCAAAAGCAAATTACCAACTTCGCCTACGAAACGAGCCTAAACTTGTTGCCGAAGATGAATGGAAATATTTGGTCAATCTTTGGAGTGATGCCGACTTTCAGGTATTTAAATGGTAAATTAATTTGTTTATGCCTTTTTAATTATTACATGTTTCATATTTTGAGGATCTCAAGTTTATTTAGGAAAATTAATTATGGGTGTGTTTGGGATAACTAAAAGTGTTTTACTCTGAATTATTTTTTTTGTGGTCCATGGTTTGGATTCCAAATAAAATTAAGCTCTTTTTTTATCACTAACCTTTCCTTATATAAGGGCATGGTACTTTTATTGTCTTTGTATTTCATATTCGATTTGTCAGTTTTTTATGAGTAAATCCAAGGGCATATTAAGCTCTCTTTTATCACTGGCATTTCCTTAGTACTAATGTTCTTAATTTTTCTTTTTCCAATTTTTATTTATAAGAAGAGCACACAAAACAAGACAAATAGATCGAAACGTTCCTTGCCTTCATATATTGGAACAAAAAGTTATGCAAAACTTAGATACGAAATGGTATGAACACTGTGATAATATATATAGAACAAATTTAGAAGAAATATATTCACATATTTTATTCATTTAATGATAATGATTATTTTTCTGCAGGAGCAAAAAAATGGAAAAGCTCCTTCTCGTGTGAAGTTTTTATGGAATCCCGCAAGAGAAAAAAAAAAAAGAAAACAATGTGTTCTCTTTTCTTTTTATCTCCTTTTATATGACACATTTGTACGTATATTTGATTGATTTGCATTTTTTGATTGTAGGACCAATTTGACCAATTTAAAAAGCAGCAAAAAGAAGGAGAAATTTCTTTAAATGATGATGATATTTTCGAAAAAGTACTTGGTACCGAAAAATGGATATCTTCGTGCATATGGCCCCGGAAAAAATATCAGTGAATATTTTGGTGGTAGACCAACAAAAATACAACTTATAAAGCAACTAGAATTGACCAGAAAAGAGGCTAATGGGCATGTGGAAGAAGTTAAAAGGGAAGCTAAGGAACAAGTTGAAGAAATCAAGAAAGATATGAATAATCAACTAGCAGAGATGAGTAAATAATGGGAAGAAAAATTTCAAATGATACTTGTAGCACAAGGCCTACAACAATATGATACATATCTAACGATAAGTAACTTATTAAAATTTTATTACTATCTTTTTATATCAGTAATTTAGTATATATGTGATTTCTTTACGGTAATATTCATATTAAAAATAAATTTTAAATTTTTATATAAAAAATGCTTCATTGTATCATTTAGTCATTTGCTTGTTTTTTTCTATTATTATTGCAGCCTGTGGAGGAGTTATAAAAGCATCAAGGTCGACGGGCACATGAATAATGTTTTTCCTCTTGTCAAAGCTTATTGATATGTTTCAAACGATGTTTTAATATTTGGAATGATATTGTTGAACCTTTGTTAAATCTTTTTACTAATATATTGCGTTTATTACGTAATTGAAGATCTTATGCTACAGTTGCCTATGTGTTTCATTGCTAAAATTTGATTGTATTTTTAAATAGGGTTTATATGAAGTGTTGTGGCTAATAATACTTGTGGAAATTTTTTAATTAGTAGCAATGAATTTTTTAAATTTATAGCTAAACATACATATTGCCACATAATAAGAACGTAGCTATATATTTTTATTTTCATAGCAAATGAAGAAAATTTATTGCTACGATTTTAAGCTTCATGGCAAAAGAGAATGGAATATAGCTATGGGTTTTTCAATTTGTAGCTAAACATATACTCCTACAATAGCCATTTATCAAGAACATGGCTATTCATTTTCACTTTCCATAGCAAATGAAGAAAATCATTTGCTATAGTTCTATATATTTCATGGCTAAAAGTATGGAATATTAGCTACAACATGAAAAGGTTTATGGCAAATACTTCAATTCATAGCTATGAAGTTTTAAATTGTAGGTAAACATGAGTACTATTGCTTAAATTGTAGGTAAACATGAGTACTATTGCCACGAGACTAAGCTCTAGAAATAGCAACAAAATTTGAGTTTGCATAGCAAATAAATTAAATCTTTTGATACAATACAACATTTCGTGGCTACAATATGAAGATAACTACAAATTTGTTCGTCGTTGCAAAAGAATAAAATTACTTGCTATATGTATATTTTTTGTAGCAAAAACCTTTTACCATCGTAGCTACAACATAAAAAATTTCCGTAGCAATAAGTATTAGTCCTTAGTTGACTTTTAGCTACGCTATATTTTGCTACAAATGGTACGCAAAAAAAATATTGTGGCTAAAATGTTTTGCCATGAAAATTTTAATATGTAGCTACAGTGCTTTTCATAGCTATAGATGTGGAATGTTGTACGTTTCAACCTTAGTTATGTATAAATTTCACGTCCTAAGCCGGAAACACGCAATGAAAAGACAGAAAGGTAGATATTTTTCAAAATTCAAGCGAAACCGATAAACTCACAAGGTAGTAATTTGGTTATTCACACCAATAGACATGAAAATAATTATTACACCAAAAGACAGATACAGTCGTAATTAGAAAAAAATTAAATATGAAGGGGTTGGAACAATTAATCATTTGTCAAAGCACCCATTAATTGGTAGATGGATGTGATACTTGTATACTAGCAACACCTGGGAGTAATGCGAGCTCGCAGTGGATATTTCATGGTAATAGTGAAATCAAACTCCTCTGATAGATCAACTTCATCTCCCTCCACAGGCTTCCATTCAAAATGCCAAACCAGATTAGCAACAAAGTACTGTAAATGGAGCAAAGCTAATTCATAACCTGGGCATATTCTCCTCCCTACACCAAATGGCATCATTTTGATCTCCTTGTTCCCTGTTATATCAAACTCTTCATCCACCAAAAACCTCTCTGGATTAAATTTCATTGGATCTACCCACACATTTGGGTCCAGGCCCATTTCTCTCACCAAGAAGTTGACTGTAGCATTCTTGGGTACAGAGTAGCTGTTCAATTCCATTTCTTCTGTCACCCTATGCGATATCACAAAGTGAGTTGGTGGGTGCTGCCTAAGACCTTCCAACACCACTGCTTTCAAGTATGACATTTTATGTAAATCCCCCTCTTTCATTGCCTCCATCGTATTATTATTATTATTTTCTCCCATAACTTGGCGTATTTCTTGGAAGAGTTTTTCCTGAACGGAAGGGTACTTGACTAAGCATGCCATAATCCACTGCAAGGTGGTGAAGGTGGTATCGCTGGCGGCTCCCAAGAACTCGCCGCAGAGGCTGGCAATCTCTTCATAATTGAGTTTTCTCTTTTCTTCTGGCAATTCCAACTTCACCAGTGTATCAACGTAAGCGATTGGTTCGTGATCTTCTTTGTGGTCATCAACTAGTACTCCAATTTTAGCTGCCCTCCTTTCTAAATATTTTATTCGATCTTGGATCAAAGGGATGAAGACCCCATCAAACTCTTTTCGTAGTTCAGTGAGCTCTTTCCACAGATTTCTGAATATTATTTTTCCTAATCTGGGAAAGAAATCGAGTATTCTGAATCGGTGAAAAGCTACAAGCACTCTATGTTGTACGTCTTTAATTTGCTTAATATGATCCTCCGCGAGCTTATTCCCGAAACACATAAGGACAAGAAGACAGAAGATTGCATGCTTAAAATGATCAAGTAACATCACGTTATTAGTACTGGAACCTGCAGAATAGTCATATTTGAGCCTTTGAATGAGAATTTCAAGAACCCAAGATCGGTTCTTGGAATGGGACTTGATATGAGAGGGATGAAGCAGTTCTGAGATAAGATTTCGACGAAGGAGCCGCCACGTTGGGCCATAATAGCTTGATGTGATAGTCTTCTGGTTGCAGTTGAAAACATTACTTGTTGTTGAAGCAATTGGCCTATCGGAGCAAATGGCACCATTTTGAACTAAAGCTTGGTATGCTAAGGAATGGCTGCTGATAAATACGGAGGTAGAAGACCATATTTTAATGGAAATGATAGGACCCAATTTGCGTTTGAGGTGTCGAAATATGACTTCAAAATCACCTGGGGTTTTTCTCAGCCATGGTAAGATCCCAATTACTGGGAATATAAAGGGGCCTGGAGGCAGCTTCTTCTTATTTTTCTGCTTGCGTTTATTATGGAAGAATAAATAAGATGTACTTAATATTATTGTGACAATTATGAAGAACCAACTTCCTATTAATGTCTTCATTAATAGCTTGAAGAAAGGAAATTAGTAGGAAGAGTAGAATTTCATATATCTCTCTTATGAAATTTTGTATTGTGAGTCCCCCTCCCTTTTATAATGAAAGAATTTGAAGAAGATCTACTAATTAATCAAGTTTATGAATATTTATGTTTTGCTAATCATATTTAAGTTTAAAATTTTTATTGCACTTGAATCACTAATATCGTATCTTTTGAAGCAATTAAAAAAGGACGATGATCTAGCGTATGGCTGGATTGATTGAAATATTCTCGCACTAGCTAGCTTTTATTAAAACTCTTTTTCTTCTACAGCCGAACTGATACGGCACTATATCTCCTCTTACAATAAAATTAAGTACAGTCAAAACTCTCTACAACAATATTCTTATATAATAAACATTCACTAAAAAATTGAGTTTTTCCTTGATCGATCTTTTATGTTATGTTATACATTATTCTCTATAACAACACTCCACGATAGCATTCAAAAAATTTCAGAAAAATACAACTGTTATAAAAAGATTTGAGTATAGTTTAATATATAATTTATTTTGTTACTATGGCCTATTAAACTAAGTTTTTCTCTGCTATCTGCCCACCAATATTTTTAATGCCCTCTTGCAGAGTGCATGCCCGATAGTCTGATAAGCTTATCTTGGGAATTTCCACAAATTAAAGGGAAACCTCCCCAATGACGTGGAGGTGAATCTACTGATACTCATAGGCAGGGGCGTACCTACTTTAGTCCAAGCGGTGTCATTCCACATTTTTTGATCGAAAAGTTTTACTAATTATTATATATTATATAAAATATGCAAGAAAACAGAAAACCTTTCGATATATTTAAATTGACAACTAATGCTACTGTGATTTGGTTTAGTAGTTGCATGCGTCAAAACCTTGATGCAGGTTGTGGGTTCGAACTGCAAATTTTTTTTACTTTTTGGAGTTTTAAGTTTATCATTGAAAGAAAATACAAGTAAAAAGGAATCGAATTCCTGACATCTTTTAGAAAAAGGTACCAACTAAACCTTGAAGCCTAAAATCGCTATGGTGCCATAACTCAAAAAAATGTATAAGATAAATGTATCATAGATTATTATTAACACATTTTCAAGAATGAGAATTTGTTGAGGTGAGTTGTAGTTTTGAGTTATGTTTTATTAATATAACTTGAATTATATTTTTCAATTGCGATTTTAATATTTGTTCAGTTCTTAAAATATCGATATCGCTTGTGGAAATCTTGCGTACGCTCCTGCACATAGGCTGGGCATATAGTACTGCAATTTAAATTTTTTGAAAATGTATAAACAATTATGATGGATAACCTTAATGCCCAAAAGAAAAAACTGAAATAAAATCGATAGATATATTAGAAAAAGAATTAAAGTTAACACGAAACACCTAAATCTATGCTAAAGGTATGATTTGTTAAGATTAAGTGATCATTTCCTCTCCATTTATATATGATATTATTCCTACCTTGGAATGTTGGAAAATGTCTAAAGTCAATTCCACTAGTAAAATTATTTGACCAAGTTTTTCTGCCCCTCAAGAATTCCATTTCATTGAATGATTCACTTTAAAGAATGTGCAATATTTTTTTCCCCATTAGAAATCTTTAATTATTAATATTGATATTTCTTAAATTTCGCGTCAAGATCAACATAATATCATTTGGAGAATTGATATATATAGTAAGAACACAATCCTAATGTTGATCAATCAATTAGTCAAAGCACATTTGTTTATCATATCGCCAAATCGCCCTCTCATTCATATAACATGAAACAAAATCTGCAAATTTTTTTAAGCATTGTTGATTTCAAAACACAGTCATGGGAGGCATGTACGAAATCTAAGAAATGTAAAGTACTTTTTGTTGGTTAATGGTCGTCATGTGCAATTTTTTGAACCTTTTGATGTAGTCCAGCTTAAAATACGTAATGATTTCGCTCTTTTTGCAATGGAATTGTTTCTATCATTGCGATATTCTTTATATAATTAATTGATACGTTGGATCTCGTTTGAATTTTAGTGTTTAGATCTTTCACTCTTTTGTCAAATGAAACGGAAAAAATATCCTATGCCCAATGGGATGGGATTCGGTCCAGTTCTTTATTAAATGAATAATGTTTAGGAATAGTAAAAAGAAAAAGAAAAAACGGGAAGACCATTAAACTGCAATTGCTTCTCCTTCTTCAACAAAATTTGGAAGTACAACAAAATTCTGAAAAATCTGAGATTGAGAGAAAGTATAGCTCATAGATGCTAGCTTGTCAGCTACCTGGTTGATTTCTCTGAAGCAATGATCCAATAAGAAGCCAGTTTGTTCCTTATGAACTTTCAACTCTTCCACTTCTTTAAGGATCCTCCAAGGAATACCACTATAGCCATTAACACAATCCACCAGCAGCTTGGAGTCACTATTAGCAATAATCTTATCGAATATGTTGTTTCTACACCATTTGATACCAAATAAAGGATGAAATCAGTGAATGTTCGTTCTGACAATAATGAGTGATGGATAAACCTTTGAACATATCAGTTATTTTCGGATCCAGAGGAAAAGTGTGGGGATCAGAATCTTAGTGAAAAGGTTGTTTTTGTGTGCTTGCAATAAGATCCAATTCTCTCTTTTAAAGTCAAAGTATATTTTACAAATGAATATCACATATCTCTTATCATTATGTCTCTTTCTATTTATAGGAAACATGTTCCTAAAAATCCTAATAGTACAAATGCAGAGAACATTCACTAGAATATTCTCTTTAATGTTCTATCTCGAAACTAGCCGCTATAACTCTATCGAGGGTACTCGACCTCGGCCTTAATGACAACTCCTTGACTTCAGTCTTTGTTGATTCTTCGACCACGACCTTTATTGTTAATTAGATTACTTCAACACATGGCATCCCAGTAATGTTTCACTAATACCATTTCAACTAAAGATGGATTTTGACTCATACAGTTAGTCCCTCCGCTTATCTAAGTCGTTCCCGCAGACGAGGTCGGTAAGTGGACAATGCCGTTTGTGATACAATTCTATAGAGTTGGTTATATAGGTCGTGGTCGTGACAGGGCTACATGGCCTTCTGAAGTCCGCATATTTTGAATTTCCCGGGAAGTCTGCTGGAGCCATCTGGTGCATGAGAAAAAGTGACGTCATGACATCATGCGTCATAATGATGCCGTTTACGACGCATTGCATCGATTTAGGTGTGACCCTTGATTGGATCTGTCGTTTCGATCTCCGTGCTAATCATGACCTGCCGTTTCAATTCTGGTGTCTCTCAAACCTTATAAATAGGGGAATGTTGGTTGATTTTGAATCATACCTCAACGATTGATGTGTTTTAGCCGGATAAAGTACCCCATGGAATTTAACTTGTGCAGATCGTGTGTGTGCTGTGGGTGTTGATGATGACAATCCGTGTAGTGAAGGCACGATTATAGTGAAGATTTGTGCTAGGGGGTTTGAAACTTTCTTGAGAGAGAGTTGGGAGATGTAAAAATAAGAAGAGGGGACTGACCTGGCGTTAGTCGAGCGTTTTAATCATAAATCCCGGGCACCCTGGCATTAGCCCGATGTTTGACCTTAAAAGCCCACTCCCCCCTGGCGTTAGCCAGGCGTTATACCTCTAACGCAAGAGGCCCCCTATCGTTAGCCAGACATTTGGGGCTTAACGCCTGGTGTCTCCTGGCTTTTGATGGGCGTTTTAGGCTTAAGGCCTGCTTGACCCCGGCTATGTCCCCACCTTCTGTCATGCGAAAACACTCCTCCTTTCACCCGAATGCACTTGCAAGCTCGTTAGTACCTATAATTAAATGAAATACTTTTAGCTACACTAAAATTTAACTACGCATTGGGTTGCCTCCCAACAAGCGCCTTATTTAATGTCGTGGCACGATGATTACAACAAATCAATAGGTTGCCTCCTATGAAGCGCCTGATTTAACGTCGCAGCAAGACGGTGTTAGACTCATCCTCATCAGTAATATCCACAGCACCATAAGGAAATACGTTGACCACTTTAAATGGGCCAAACCATCGGGACTTGAGCTTACCCGGAAACAATCTTAATCTTGAATTATACAGCAATACCTTGTCTCCTGGTTTGAAATCTCGGTCCACAATGTTTTTATCATGTAATCTCTTCATTCGTTCCTTATACAACCTGGTGCTTTCAAATGCTTGTCCTCTAAACTCTTCTAACTCGTGCAATTCTGTTACTCGATTTTCTCCAGCAGTATCGAAATCCAGATTCAACTGCTTCAATGCCCACCAAGCTCGATGTTCTAATTCCACGGGCAGGTGACAGGCCTTACCAAATACCAACTTGTATGGAGACATACCGATTGGTGTTTTGAATGCGGTTCTGTAAGCCCATAGGGCATCATCAAGTTTCTTCGCCCAATCAGTTCTTGTGGCGTTAACTGTTTTGGTTAGTACACTCTTTATTTCCCGGTTTGATACCTCAACCTGCCCGCTAGTTTGGGGGTGATATGGGGTTGCTACCTTGTGACGTACGTCATATTTAGCAAGCAACTTTTCGAAAACACGATTGCAGAAATGCGTGCCTCCATCACTTATAATGGCCCTTGGGGTCCCAAAGCGGGTGAATATATTCTTCTTTAAGAACCCCACCACCACTCGTGCATCATTGGTGGGGAATGCTGCAACTTCTACCCATTTGGACATGTAATCTGCAGCAACAAGTATATACTTATTGCCGTATGAGCTGACAAAAGGACCCATGCAATCTATCCCCCAAACATCGAACACTTCTACCTTTTGTGTCAGGTTCATGGGCATCTCATGACTATGGGATATGTTCCCCGTCCTTTGGCATTCATTGCAGCCCTTCACCCATTGATGGGCATCTCTGAACACAGTAGGCCAATGAAACCCGGCCTCCAACACTTTAGTTGTTGTTCGGACTCCTCCGAAATTTCCGCCATAAGGAGCTGCATGACAAGCCTGCAAAATAGAAAATTGTTCTATCTCGGAGACCCACCTCCGGATCATATTATCAATGAAAATTTTAAACAAATAAGGTTCGTCTCAATAGTAGTTACGTCTATCATGATAAAATCTTTTCTTTTGCACAGAGGAAAGCTCATAAGGGTCAATGCCGCTTGCCAGGTAATTAGCAATGTCTGCATACCATGGCACTTCTCCAACATTTGTGGCTAGCAGCTGCTCATCTGGAAAGGTTTCCAGAATATCCTCAGACTCAGGTGCCTTTTCAACACCTTCAAGGCGTGATACATGATCAGCGACTTGGTTCTCCGTTCCCTTACGGTCACGAATCTCCAAGTCAAACTCTTGCAAAAGCAGCACCCAACGAATTAAACGTGGCCTAGACTCTTTTTTCTCGACCAAGTACCTAATGGCTGCGTGATCAGTATATACAATCACTTTTTACCCGATTAGGTAGGATCTAAATTTGTCAAATGCAAATACTACAACCAACATTTCTTTTTCTGTTACCATGTAATTCAGCTGAGCTCCACTCAATGTCCTACTTTCGTAGTAAATTGGGTGCATTACCTTATCTTTTCGCTGGCCCAACACGGCTCCTACAGCATATTCACTTGTATCACACATGAGTTCGAACGGTTGCTCCCAGTCTGAGGCAACTATAATTGGTGCGGTGACTAGATGCTTCTTTAGCTCCTCAAAAGCTACCCTGAAATCATCAGAAAACACAAATGGGTTATCTTTTTCTAGTAACTTATAGAGAGGGTTGGCAATGTTGGAGAAATCCTTGATGAATCGCCGGTAGAATCCGGCATGCCCCAAGAAACTACGAATAACTTTAACTGACATGGGTGGAGGGAGTTTTTCAATCACTTCTACCTTAGCTTTGTCCACTTGAATACCTTTACTCGAGACCAAATGTCCCAAGACGATTCCCTCTTGTACCATGAAGTGGCACTTCTCCCAATTCAGCACTAGGTTCGTCTCTATACACCTCTTTAGTACACGTTTTAGATTTGCTAGGCATTCATCAAATGAATTTCCCACCACTGAGAAATCGTCCATGAAGACCTCCATAATATCCTCTACCATGTCTATGAAAATGACCATCATGCACCGTTGGAATGTTGCAGGTGCATTGCAGAGGCCAAATGGCATCCTCCTGAAGGCAAATATCCCATATGGGCATGTGAAGGAGGTCTTTTCCCTATCCTCCGGGGCAATAGAAATTTGGTTGTACCCCGAATACCCATCAAGGAAACAAAAGTGAGACCTCCTTGCTAACCAGTCGAGCATCTGATCAATGAAGGGAAGTGGGAAGTGGTCTTTGCGGGTGGCAAGGTTCAACTTTCTGTAATCCATGCATATTCTCCACCCGTGATAGTTCTAGTGGATATCAGCTCATTTTTATCATTCCTTACTATTGTCATACCACCCTTCTTTGGTACACACTGTACTGGGCTAACCCAACTACTGTCGGAGATGGGGAAAATGATTCCCGCATCTAACCACTTTATAACTTCTTTCTTTACCACTTCCTTCATATTTGGGTTCAACCGTCTTTGATGTTCCCTAGAAGGTCTGTGTCCCTCTTCCAGGAGAATTTTTTGCATGCAATAGGCTGGGTTGATCCCTTTGATATCTGTCATCGTCCAGCCAATGGCTGTCTTGCATTCAGAGAGTACCTGTAACAACTGTTGTTCCTGCACATCTAGCAACCCAGATGAAATAATAACCGGTAATGTAGAGTTAGGTCCAAGAAATGCATACCTGGGGTGCGCTGGTAAAGGCTTCAGCTCTAACTTGGGTGGTACTTCAACTGAGGGCTTGGCTTGTAGGCTCTCTCTCTTTTCCAAGTGTAATGGTTCAATTTCAAGAGCCCTCGATCATGTCCCTTTTCCTTCCAATGCTAATACCCATTCTGCTAGCTCCTCACCATTCATATCATCTAAGTTCATCAAATATGCAGCCAAAGGATCCCCAACAGTTAAGGCTGCATTATCTTCTTCCAGGATCACGTTCACATCATCAATAAGAGAGCAGTTGGCGAACTCACTTAGTCGCCTCATAGACTTCTGCACGTTGAACGTGATTCTTCATCATTGAGCCTCATATTAAGCTCACCAATCTCACAATCGACGAGGGCTCTGCCCGTGGACAAAAATGGCCTTCCCAAGATTATGGGAATTTCCTCATCTACTCGGCAGTCTAGGATCACAAAGTCAGAAGGGAACAAAAATTTACCCGCTTGCACTAACACATCGTCCAGAATACCCAACAGTCTCTTTACTATCCTATCAGCAAGTTGTAGCAGCATGGAGGTGGGCCTGGCTCTACCAATCCCCAGTCTTTTATATATGGCCAGCGGCATTAGATTAATGCTGGCTCCCAAGTCACATAGGGCTTTGGCAAAAGCAAAGTTTCCAATGGTGCAAGTAATTGTAAAACTCTCTGGGTCAGCCAACTTTTCAGCATAGGACGTGTCACCACCGCACTACAAGTCTGGGTAAGAGTGACAGTAGCCAGATCTTGGAAGTCAAATTTTCTGGACATCAAGTCCTTCATCATTTTAGCATAGCCCAGCATTTCCTTCAATGCATCAATCAATGGGATATTTACCTGTATCTGCTTTAACATGTCCAAGAATTTCTTATACTACTCATCCTTCTGATATTTTGCCAGCCTTCGAGGGAATGGAGCTGGTGCTCTCTTCTTTTCTGTTATCTGTTCTTTTTCCTTTTCCACCAACACCTCAACTGCTGGCTCTGCAATTTCCTCCAGTTTTTTCTCAGCTTCACCTTGATTATTAGATTCTCCTTCAGCTAGTTGCCCTGTGCCCTTAGTCAATGGTGTTGAGTCATCAATTTCAATAGGTACCTACACCAATGTATTTGTCTGTCTACTTTCATGCCTCCTTTCTTGTTCCAGGTCCAAGTCTCTGCCATTATGGAGAGTAACTGCCATTAATTGTTTTGGGCCCTGGTCCCTTGGATTCACCTGAGTATCGACAGGTAAAGTTCCGTGAGGACGATTGTTAACTGCATTTTGATATTTTTAATAGCTGAATCATGGTCATCCACTCTTTCGCTGATCTTAGAATTTGACCCAATAACCTGCTGCATCATAGCTTCTAACCTGGAGAACCCATCCTCTTGCCTTCCGCCCTGTTGTTGCTGAGGAGGGTAGTATGATTGATGTTGATTCTGATGGTTATACCCGTGCGGCCTGTGATATGGTGCTGCATTACCTTGTGGTCTCATGACACCCATGTTCCCACTATTCTGCTGTGGGTGAGGCGATCTGTATGGTTGAACTTGCTGGCCCCAGTTCTGCCCCCCTTGTCTCTGGCATTCATAATTTGACACATAATTCATATTTTCTGGATAATGAGGGTGATCACATTCTGCATTCCAGTGATTACCAAGTGGTTGACTAATGCAAGATGTGCATAAGCCCCCATTGGTTGTGTCTAC
>ML396507.1:0-25321 GCA_005239525.1 Nicotiana knightiana | reverse complement strand
GAGTGAACTACAGGAGTAATGGGTGCATTCCTTGTTGTCCATCCTGAATTCTGTGCCATTTATCAAGTAAGATTTGACTTTCTCTCCACGTTTTGCTCAAGAATGCCCCACCAGCTAAAACATCAACATTTTCTTTAACAGTATCAGCCAAACCCATATAAAAATGCCGCCAGCATCCCCTTAAATCATTCCCATGTCTCTTGCAATGTTTCAACTGGTTTCTGTCTGAAGCTGAAGATTTCATCAATTTGTTGGGCAGTTTTGTTAGGTGGATGAAACTTGTTCACGAATTGCTTAACTAACTCCTCCCATGTGGTAATGGAATTGATAAGGAATGAGTTTAGCCAAGTCTGGGTAGCCCCAGTCACTGAGAACGGAAACAACAACAGTTTTATTGCCTCCTGGGTGACATTTGGCTGCCTCTGTGTTTTGCAAATTGACAGGAAGTTTTTCAAATGCTGCTGGGGGTCTTCGATATATGACCCTGAGAATAGTCTCTTGTTTTGCAATAAGTGCAACATATTATTTATTTTCTGGAAGGACTCAGCCTGTATTTGAGGGACTAGTATCGCAGTGGCCAAATTCTCAGCTGTGGGTTGCGCCCAGTCATATAAAGGAGCCTCTGCCCCTATTTGAGCGACTGGGTCTACCACATCATCCCCATTATTGTTCCTGTTGTTTGGATCTTCCATGTCGGGTTCAATTTGTTCAATTGATGGTTGTTGTTTGCTTTTTCGATTGGTCCGATTTAGGGTCTTGTAAACTTTCTCGGGGTCTGATAATGCTTCAACTACTTCACCAGTTCTCGATGAGTTTCTAGGCATGCACCTGTACCACCAAGTTAGAAAACGTTAAAATTTCAATGTATAAATGAAAATTTGAAGAAAATTGACTATATTTCAGAATTTTGTATTTCTTCCAACTCAATTGATAACACCGTTAAATCCCCGGCAACGACGCCAAAATTTGATCACGCTCAACTATGTCTAATAAAAGACTAAGCTGGCGTTGCAAATATAATCTGGGGTATTAAGCCCAGAGTCGATCCCATAGGGACTTCACGTATCAACCAAGTCCTTAGAATACCCAACTTTTACTCAATCAATTCTCTCAAGGCTTTTTGAATATAAATTGGTGATGTTTTACTAGTTCTACTGAAAATAATAATAAACTAATGATTACTAACGATATGTTGTAAACAATTATGATAAATGTCTAAGGCTATGGTTTCCCCCGTTGGTGAACTTACTTCTCGAATACTTCATATAGCTTAATTATTTGTCTCTATCAATCATGAACACTCTATCTACCATAAATCTCTCTCAAGTAATTATGATAATTTACTAGATGCACTCTCTCAAGTTACGCTAGCTAGATTGCATTACTGTTCACTTTAGACTGCACCCGAAGTATCGTTATTTCTAATCCAACTTCTAAACCCTCGGTTATGACTTTCGTCTATACTCTGGGAGTGGTGTTGTTCAAACAATTACCTAAATATGCACTCTCTCTCAAGTAGATACATAATAAATAGGCACAGCTAATTGATGACCATTCAATTATCTACAACAAGAACGTAGTTGAACAAATAGAGATGAACAATCAACCAAACTATATTAATATCACCCTAAGTTTATCCCCCAACGGGTTCCACCAAAACCCTAGATTAAGAAAATTATCTACTCATGTTTATAATAATCATATCCAAAAATACTTGCATAAATAAATTACAGAGTAATGAAATAAGGAGATAAAAATCAGTGTTTCTGCTTTGCTGAGTAGTAATCCATAGGCTTTTCTTCACTCTAATGGCCTCATCCCCTCAAATTTCTGTTCTTGGGTCTATTTATATGTTTGGGATAAACCCTAACCGTGTAGGGGACTTCTATTCCAAACGGGAAACACTTAAATTCTCCAAAACTCGGGTTTGACCGGATCAGGGGCCAGGCGTTACAGGCCAAACGCCTGGATAACGCCTAGCTAGGCCTAGCGTTTGGGCCCTGGCGCCTGGATAACGCCTGGCCTCACCAGGATTTATAGCCCAAATGCCCGGCTAAAGCCTGGTGTGGCCAGGCTTTTCAGCGCAAACGCCCGGGTATAGCCGGCTTCACTTCTTTTTGACTTTTGCGCGTATTTTCAACGTTTATGCTTCCATTCAACTCGGCTTCCATTTTCAATTCACCTACACATAAAATAAACCCCATTAGGCACATACGAAGTGTATTTTTATCATTACTTACATCAAATACAAGGCATATAACGTGTTAAACCATGAATTCTAGCCACACATCAGTTCTATTTGGTGAACAGGTGCATCGTCAGGTCCCTATTAAACAAAACCCCTTGTGAGATACTCAATGGAAGAAATCCTAAGATAACTCATCTGAGAACCTTTGGATGCAAATGTTATGTTCTCAGCAATAGGAAGGACCAGGTTGGGAAGTTTGATGCAAAAAGTGATGAAGGAATATTTATGGAATATTCTTCTCAAAGCAAATCCTACAAAGTCTACAACAAAAGGACACAATGTGTGGAAGAAAGTGTTCATGTGATATTCAACACACACCTTCTTCAAACAAGGAAGGAGACAGTGATGATCAAGACAATGAGCTACTTTTGGTACCTGGAGAAATATCTGATGTCTCAAATGGCAAAGCTGACATGATGAGTCAGACGAAAGAAGCAAGTGAAGACAATGCAACATCCTCATCCACTTTACCAGAGGAACCTGGTACCCCAATTACTACCGCTGAAGCCGAAGAAAGGGTTGGAGATGCAGTGCTAGGCACTCCACCGGTAGCTGAACGAGGAATACAGGGAAACCCATCTGATTTACCCAGTTCCTCTACCAATCAGATCCAAGCCCCAAACTGGAAACACAAAAGCTCTCATCCACTTTATAACATAATCACCCCCCTTGATTCTGGAATCCAAACACGATCAAAAAGCAGAATTCCCTAGCCTTTTCTGCCTTTTTATCTCAAATAGAACCCAAAAATATCAAGGAAGCCTTGAAGGATGCAAACTGGATTAGAACTATGCAAGAGGAGCTGCATCAGTTTAAGAGAAACAAGGTATGGAACCTGGTACCTAGAACCTCTGACAGAACCATCATCGGAACCAGGTGGGTGTTCAGGAACAAGCTGGATGAAAATGGAAATACTACAAGGAACAAAGCAAGGATTGTTGTCCAAGGTTACAATCAGGAGGAAGGGATCGACTATGATAAGACGTTTGCCCCAATTGCTCGCATGGAAGCCATCAGGATCCTCATCGCCTTTGCATCACATATGGAATTCACCTTGTTTCAAATGGATGTGAAGAGTGCCTTTTTGAATGGTTTTCTTAAGTAAGAGGTCTATGTCAAGCAGCCTCCAGGCTTTGAATGGTTTGTGCATCCTGAATATGTTTTCAAATTGGACAAGGCCCTATACAGATTGAAGCAGGCCCTCAGAGCCTGGTATGGGAGGTTATCCAATTTTCTCTTGGAAAATCGGTTCACACGAGGAAAGATTGACAATACGTTGTTTTTGAAGAAATGGGGAAGGAACCTTCTCATTGTTCAGGTTTATGTACATGACATCATATTTGGGGCTACAACAGACTCACTATGCAAAGAATTTGCCAAACTCATGGGCAGTGAGTTTGAAATGAGCATGATGGGAGAACTGAACTTCTTCCTAGATCTCCAAGTGAAGCAGTCCACAAAGGGGACCTGTATCAGTCAGCAGAAATACATCAAAGAACTTTTTAAAAGGTTTGATATGGAAGCATTAAAGGTGATTGACACCTCCATTGCTGTTGCTACCAAGCTATACATGGATGATTCTGGATCATCTGTGAATCAAACAATGTATCAAGGCATCATTGGATCTCTACTCTACCTCACTGTAAGTAGGCCAGACATTGTATTCAGTGTGGGACTGTGTGCAAGGTTTCAATCAAATCCCAAGGAATCTCATATGAAGGCGGCCATGAGAATGCTGAGATATCTTAAGGGCACACAGAACATGGTTCTGTACTATCCTTCAGGTGATAATTTTAACCTTGTTGGTTATGCTAATACTGATTATGCAGGTTATATGGTGGACAGGAAAAACACTTCTGGAATGGATCATTTTCTTGGATCATGCCTAATCTCATGGGATACAAGGAAACAAAATTTCGTTGCCCTCTCAATAGCTGAAGAAGAATATGTCGCAGCCGCATCTTGCTATGCTCAGCTGCTTTGGATCAAGCAACAACTGGAAGATTTTTGAGTATACATTGATTGTGTACCACTACTATGTGATAACACTAGTGCTCTCAACATGGCAAAGAACCCGGTTCAGCACAAGAGAACCAAACACATTGATGTCAGACACCATTTTCTCAGAGATAACGTTGAAAAGGGGCTCATTTGCGTGAGATTTTTCTGCACTAAAGATCAAATTGCAGATATCTTCACCAAAGCTCTGAGAAGGGAACACTTTGAGAGAAATAGGATGGCACTGGGTTTAATGAAACCTACTTGAGAACCTGGTTCTCCTCACATGGTTATGAAAGTCATACTCAGGTAAAAGTTAGCTAAAGTGTTTTCTGACCTAGCCTAACTCACATCAATGCCGTTTTAGGTAGACACGCATGATGATTATAGAAGCTAAAGGTACATCGTTGGAATTGCAAAAGAGAGCTGCAAACACTTTTACAAAAAAAAGGTGTCAGGAACCTGGTTCCCCGTACCACAGGTTAGTGGTAATGTGTTTTTCTCATGTTTTTCTCAAAAGACAACAAAATTAATATAACTGGCACATCATCCGACTTTTTAGAGTCGGTATGTCACGTCCTATCTCTCAAATACCTTCACTTCCTCTGCACGTTTTGTCTTCCCCAAAACCTACCACCATTTTGAATTTCATCTGAACCCGTTCCTCTCCCCCCTCTTTATTAATCCTTCTTCTTTAAATCCCTATCATTCATTCTGAATCATTATTTCCCATTAGAACCTACTGTCACTCATCCCACAATGGTCAACAAACAAACCTCTCCATCTCCTGCTATCCACCCCACTCTCACACCACGTTAAATTCAGCCCTCCACTAACCCTGATGTTGTTGTGCCCACACCTATTTCCTCGTCACCTCCTGTCACTAGTACTCCACCTTCAAACCCTACATCTCTTCCTCTTTCTGATCTAACTAAAGCCCCCTTTAAAGGTGATACGCCTCAGGCATCTGATGTTTCTAAGGAAGACCCTGATCAATATTTGAACTCCTCCATTCTCGATTTTGTGACTCCCATGGAGTCACCAGAAAAGGAAGCGGCTCTAAAATATCATGGCCATTGCCACCGAGATTCTTACGAATGAAGGATCCTCTTCTCTTCCTGAGTCTTAAGGGGAGGAAACTCTATTTTTAGGGGATGAGGGGACTATGGTTTTGTTTGAGTCTCTGGTTCATGAGTCTGTCACAGAAAAACCTGTTGGAGAACTTGTTTCTCCTTCAGCATAAACAAACAAGGAACCCACCTTCTACTCTAAACCCTTGGAGTCTATTGATGTGCCTTTTGGCAAAGATGATAAAGATGAAATGGTTCTCAGTGCTCATTTTAAGATTCTCAAACTAGCAGTTACTCCTGAGTCCTCGTCCATGCGACCTTCTACTCGATTGCAGAAGAAAGAGGCTCTCGAATCTGCCTTGAAGAAGAGCAAGAAGAGTCGTAATAAGAAGAATAAGAGTTTGATGAAACAAGGGCAGGTTGTGGCTGATAAGGATATTCCAGTGGTTGAGGTTCATGAAGATGCTGAAGAGGAACCTAGGTTCTTAGTAAAAAGATCTTCTAAGGTCCAGAAGTCTGTGGTTTGAGCTTCCAAGGAAGCTGTTGAAAAACAAGGTGCAACATCTGTGAAGAGTAATGGAAAATCCACAAAGGTTGTGGTTGAGAGAGAGTTGTCCAAGAGTGGTACCATGGCAGTTGAGCGTGAGAAAGAAAAGTCTGTTGAAAAATCTAGAAAATGAAAGCAGGAAACTGTGGGAGGACCTGGTTCAATGAAGACTATACCAAGTGACAGTGGACTTGGGCAGGAGCGATTGAGAACACAGAAAGTCTTGTGGGGTCGCATGTTTGACCCAGAAATTTCGGACATGGCAGGTATGAGGCAAGATTTGGAGATGGTGGAATTCCAGCAATGGGGTCATTTGTTCAAAGAGGAAGTGCCTAAGGTTTATGAAGATGAGGTGCAAAACTTCTATGCTACTCTCTTCACTGCTGTAGGGGACCACATTTGCGTGCTAGTAAATGGAGTTGATATTGTGCTTGATGTTGCTGCATTGGGAAAATCTCTCCAGGTTCCATGTGAGATGATGTCCTCGGTGAAGAGTGCTTGTGGAGTTAACTTTATGAGGGATATCGTGAAAGAACAAGCAATCCAGCAGGGGGGAACGGGTTCATAAGAAGGTACTAATGCCAGCGTATCATCTCCTCTTTGAATTTGTCAACAAGGTTCTTTTACCCCGTGCTGAGAGAAGGTCTATTGCTTTCAAGTCTGAAATGTGGAGGCTCTTGATGAGTTCACACCCATAAATCTGCAGCCATTATAATAGAACACATGCAAAAGGTGGCAAACTTTCAAGATGGCAATCATGGGCTCCCATACGGGTTTCTCCTCACTCGAGTATTTCAGTTCTACAAGGTGCCTCTGACCAACCCAAAGGTAGGAACCCGCAAGCAGACCTTCTCCAAAATAACTCTGGAAGAATGTGAGTGTATAGAAAAGGTTGGGGGAAGCACCTCGACCATTTCTCAGCTAATTAATGCTCAAAATGTTGTAACTGATGTGATTAGAAAGTTGAAGGCTCAAAATGCTATACTGGAAACTCAGCTAAGTCAAGCTGTTGGGGCACTAAGTTCTGCTGGTTCTTCTCATGACGAGATTTCCCGTTTGACTAAGGAAAATGCTGAGCTTAGCCAGCAAGTGGAGACCCTGCGGGAGAAACTGCTTGAGGAACAGATGTCTGCAAATGCCCGCATAGACCTGGTTCTCAAAACCCTTGCTGCCTCCACTTCCAAGCCTTCCTCTTCTAGTGCCCCCTAGGATCCCCTTAGTGTCCAATTGTCCTATCTTTTGATGTTTTGTGGTTCTTACTTTTTTTTTTTTTTGTGATGGCATGTTGGATTCCACAGTTACTGCTCCTGATACAACAGTCCAAATCAGTCTTTGCTTTCATAGCAAAGACTTCTATGTTTTTATTACTATTATTATGAATGAATCAGCTTCTCTTTGCTAAGGACAATGTCTGTTTTCCTTTAACTTCTCTTTTCTATCATGTTGTATGCACACATGGGGCATGAGTTAGCTGTGTTGGACTTTTTTATGCTTTCTGCCTGTTTATGCCTTTTAATGATGCCAAAAGGGGGAAGTTTTAAGTTAACTTAAAATTGAGGTAGGGATTAAGGGGGAATCATAGAGTTAGGGTGAACATATGGGGTCCTTGGTACTTTATCTGGTCAAGTTAGACTCTATAACTTGTCATCAATTTTAAAAGTTTGTCATCATCAAAAAGGGGGAAATTGATGGGTTTAAAGTCTCTTAATCTTATATTTTGATGATCTAACAAACTTTCTGCTTAGAACCAGATAAAGGACCTGATGCATGACTAGTACAATCATTTAGCAATAGACTCAAAGTAATCTGGACAGTGTACTTTGTGGATATACAAGAAACAGTTTCAGGACCTGATCCCTTGATGTTTCCCTAGCAAAAGTACAAGTCAACTCTACAGTTGTAAACCAGCTCCAGAAAGTTACTGCCTGCAACTGTGCACGCTAAAGTGCAAAAACAGTGCAACAGTCACTTCCCATTGGAGCAAGTGTGCACCAACTATGAATGGACATCATCCTTGGGATGTCTTGAAGATATAATAGCATGGTTCAAGGCAAACAAGACATTCACTTGATTATTTACTAAATGTTCTCTCAAGCATTAGAGAGCTGAACTTGCATTGAAGTCTCAAGTGTGTCAAGAACAAGAAGACAACTCCACTGTGGACCAGTTCCACTACGAGTCTAGATGTGTCCTTAGTTGAGTTGTAATCTTGTATTTTGTTCTCTACAGTAACTCCTATCTTGCTTTCTTAGAAGCCTTGTTTTAGGAAACCCAAATCATAAACCATATGAGTTTGTGTTGTGACTAGAGTTAGTCATAGGTTAAAGTCTTTGTAACTAGTGAGTCACAAAGTGGCTTGTGATAAGTGTATTACAAGTTACTGTGATTGAAGTCTTTGTAATAGAGTCATTACAAAGTGGCTTATAATAGTTGAGTTACAAGTTAGTGAAGTTGAAATCTTACCAGCGTAGGTCGTGGTTTTTGTCCCCTTGAGTTGAGATTTTTCCACGTAAAAATCCTGTCTTGTTTTCATTCTGTTTCTAGCAATTAACACTGAGGGAACTGATATAGGACCAAGTCTCTATACAGTGGTGGACTCATATAAACTATCAGAACGAACCAAAAAGGAAATAGGTTCACATAAACCGGAACGGAGAGAGTATTAGCTTTTGTTCCTAAGCCCGACTAGATGAATCATGAATGGTTTCCTAACCTACTGTAAGCCACAAATGAGCTTGTGGGCATTTGCTAATTTTGCTGCAGTTACTAGTTCACCTTCAGTTGGATCTCCTTCCTTCCCGTACATGATGTTGGCTCGGATTGTATTATTGAACAGAACTGGTTCTTGTCTCACAAGCCCCAGTTGATGCCCACTACTAAAAATTCAGGAAAAAACGACCACAAAAAGCGATCAAAATTGGTCCCTAAACAGTGAAAAGCGACCAAACAGGCTTGGCCGCTATTTTGTTGGTCCCTTTACCATAGAGACCAAAGTTGGTCGCTAATTAGCGACCAACTTTGGTCTCTATGTTAAATTGACCAAATATTCGGGTATCAAAAAAACTGACCAAATTTGGCCGCTATATTATTTTAATAATATAAATTTAGCGACCAAAGTTGGTCTCTATATTTAAATTACAATATTTATTTATTTATTATTATATAAAATATAGCGACCAACTTTGGTCTGTAAATAAAATCTAATATTTTAAAATCTGGAAAATAGCGACCAGAATTGGTCGCTACATTCGAGGAAAAAATAATTAATTTAATTTGTTTTAAAAAATAGCGACCACAATTGGTCGCTAAATTCCAGGAATCTTTTTTTTAATAACATAGCGACCAACTTTGGTCGCTTTTCGTGCATGGAGTAATGTGAGTACGCCAACTCAGTAGTAATGGAGATAAATCAAGTCTAAGTAGCAAGGAATCACATAAAATCAATGTCACAATATATACAACCTTACTTTCCAATAGTATACATAAATATACTAAATCATCATGCCTTCGAAATCAACTTCATAAAAGTTCTCAAAATAATGCACATTTTTAGTAACTTTAAAACAAAGATTTGGTATGCAATGAATGTAATTAAATCATAAGTATCCCCTCGGGCGAAAACATGTTTCATAAACAGCCCCTCGGGCATTTCCTCACAATCCCTCAGTACCTCACAGTCACTTATACCTCCCAATCACTCGTCACTCAGCCTCCCATCACTCGTCGCTCGGCACTCGGTGCGCTCAATGGGGCTGTGTACAGACTCCGGAGGGGCTCCTTCAGCCCAAGCGCTAATATCACTCAGCACCTCACCATCACTCTTGGCCCTCAGCCACACTCGGTGGAACCACTCGAAAAGCCCCTCGGGCGAATCAGTAAAAATAGGGTACTCGACCCAAAACATCAGTTTAATCTCAAGTGGTGTAAATCATGCTGAGTTTAAAGTAAAACAGTATGCACAATGATGCTGAGTAAAAACCATCAAAAGGTAGTGAGGAAAACAACAGTAAAACACCCTAAAAGGATCTCAACAGATCGACACGAGGCCCCAAATACGGCTTATAGCCCAAATATTTCACAAATCTTTAGAACATAATTTAACCTAAGTTTTTGGGTAAATATGCAACTCATTAGTTGCCGCGGAGAGGACCTAGTCCAATCCAAAATCAGTACGTGCCACAAATTCGTCATCCGACATGTGCGCCATTCCAAATTCAGTGAGAAAATAATGCAGTCCGGGGTTCCATACCCTCAGGACAAAATTTCTAACCATTACGTACCTCTACCGGGCCACGACACTAGTCTGCTATTCCTTTGCCCCTCAAATTGGCTCCCGATTGCTCCGAATCTAGCCAAAAACTAGTTAACATCATCAAAATGGACTCATGGAACACAACCCAATAAAAAATTATCAAAATTAAACAAAATCTCAAAATTCGGCCAAACCCGAGCCCCGGGTCCACGACTCGGAATCCGAAAATTTTTACATCATTAGAACCCTCGTCCTCTCCCGATTCTATACATACCAAGAGCACCAAAATCAGACCACAATTGCCATTCCAAAACCTTGTCTAACCCAAAACTTTAAATTTTCAAGCCTAATCTCAATAAAATAGCATAGGAACAGGATTAACAAATCAAAGAACTCACCTAAGTTGAAGAATCTGGAAATCTCCTCTCAAAACCCTCTTCAAACGACTCCCTCGTAAATTAAAAAATTTTGCGGAGGGGGGGGGAGGTCCTTTTATGCTGTTCTGCACAGTCATTTCCGCACCTGCGGACAACTGGTCGCACCTGCGGTCCTAGGGTGCGCACCTGCGATAACTAACTTAACGGACAAAATCTCGCACCTGCGACCAACCTCACACACCTGCGACATCGCAGGTGTGACAACAACCTCGCACCTGCGGACCTCTCCTACACAGTCAGACTTCGCACCTGCGACTTCCCCTTCCGCTCCTGCGTGATCGCACCTGGGACTCCCTTTTCGCAGGTGCGAAAATACCAGCAACCAGCACAGTAGATTTTCCAAACTCACTCCAACTTCCCGTCAACCATCCGAATAATTCCCTAGCCCCTCAGGGCCCCAACCAAACAAGCCAACCTATCCCATAACATCATTCAAACTTAGTCGAGCCTTCGTAACACCAAAAACAACACTAAAACACCAAATTCACATCAAATTCAAGCCTAAGAAATTTGAAACTTCAAAAATTTGCCAACTACGCCGAAACCAACCAAAACACCTCCGATTAATCTGAAATTTTGCAGACATATCCAAAATGACATTACGAAATTGTTCCAACTTTCAGAATTCCATTCCGACCTCGATAGCCTATTTTCCACTGGCGACCGGAAATTGCCAAAAACTAACTTTCACCAATTCAATCCTAATTCTACACCGGACATCACAAAAATATTTCGAACACACTCCTAAGTCCCAAATCACCTAACAGAGCTATTCGAGCCAAACATTTCGCATTCCAAGGTCGTTTACCAATAAGTCAACTCTCAGTTGACTTTGTCAACTATTAGGCTACTTTAAAAGGCTAAATGCCTAAACTCTCATTATAACCACTCCGGACCCAAACCAACTTATCCAATACGTCAAAACAGGAAAGTGATACATAACAAATGCAGAAATAGAGGAAATGGGGTAAATCTCACGGAACGACCGATCGGGTCTTTACAGTTATGGAATTACCCGAAAATATATATGAACATTGGAAAGCTAAGTTTATAGATGGCCTTCCCTCTTTATTTGCTGAAAGAGTAAGAAAAGCTCTAAGGGGTAACTACGGTGAAATTCCGTATAAAGATTATACCTATGGAAAATTGATAGGAGTTTGCACACAAGAAGGATTAAACATGTGCAATGAGTTAAAATTGTCTAGACAGCTTAAGATAGATAGGCTTAAGGAGAAAAATGAATTAGGAGATTTTTGCACCCAGTTCAGTTTACCCGAGACTTCTACTCATAGCAAGAAAAAGAAAATAGGTATAATAGATATCCTAACCCTGATACCCCTTATAAAAAGAAGAGATCGAGATACAGATCCAAAGAACAACGTGAAGCTAGGAAAACCTTTCGTAAGTCTATTAGATTTGTGAAAAATAGGTCTAAGCGAGATCTTGCAGATATTATGTGCTACAAATGCGGAAAATTTGGCCACATAGCTCCAAATTGTAAGCTTCAAAGTTGAAAACCTTAGAACTAGACGATGAGTTACTGTCACGACCCGAAATCCCACCTTCGGGCCGTGATGGCTTCTAACGTTGAACCCGCTAGACAAGCCAACGTGTATAGTTAAACTAATATGATAACATTGAATTAAAAGAATTAATTAAAAACACTTTACAATTTTTAGCAGCAATAGTAGATAAATCCCAAGCCATGTAAGGATAACATATAACAATGTCACAATAATTCCCCAAAACCTGGAGTCACAAACTCACGAACTGTCTATAGGAGTGCTAAATACAAAGTCTGAAAGGAAATACATGACTGTTTCTGAAAACTAGAGAAGAGACAAGACAGAAATAAAGAACTAGGGATAGGAGAGACGCCAAGGTCCACGAACGCCAGCGGGTATACCTTGAAGCCTCTAGGGTGGACTAAAGGAGACTCCCGCAATGCTGTCCACTGGGTCCGGGTGCGGGATCTGCAAAACAATAAGATGTGCAGTGTAGGATCAGTACAACTGACCCCATGTACTGAGTAAGTGCCGAGCCTAACCTCGGCCGAAGTAGTGACGAGGCTAGACTTGACAACAAAGGTTAACTTGTCCTATTCTACAACATATATCATGGAAAAACAAAGCAAGAGATAGATAGATACGTAGGGGAATACGGGAGCAGATAATGGGGTAACGACTGAGATAGAGCAGTTAATTAAGCACATAGGAGCAGATAAGAAGGCAGTTTATCAGAAATATGCTAATGAAACAAATATAATGCTAGAAATGTAATTAATGGCACGGCATCACCCTTCGTGCTTTTACTCTCTTCCTCAAAATGCAATGTACTATGTAAGATAACATGAATCATGGCACGGCATCACCCTTCGTGCTTTTACTCTCTTCATCACGATGCATTGTATCATGTATGGCAATGTAATCATGGCACGATATCACTGATCGTGCTTTTACTCTCTTCCTCACTATGCAATACATGATGTAATCAACGTAATTCATGGCACGACATCACCTTTCGTGCTTTTACTCTCTCTCTCACTATGCAATATATGATGTAATCAATGTAAATCATGGCACGACATCACGCTTCATGCTCTTACTCTCTTCCTCACTATGGAATATATGATGTAATCAATGTAAATCATGGTTACGGCATCACCCTTCGTGCTTTACACTCTTCCTCACCAGTGCAATAACAATTATCACAATGGCAAGGAATGCAGCATAGTGGAATCACAAATCATGATTGCCCGGCAAGGGGGAAATATCAGTCATTATCGTAATAAATTGCCCGGCAAGGGTCTCAGCTATAACCAACCTTTTCAAGTATATCTTTTACAGTTGGGTCCTCAATAGAACCATTACACCATAAGTTCATCAATGAGCATTTTCAACGACAATCAACTTCCAAGTGGAGATAAATTCATAATACAATGAAGTGGAAGTAAGGACAAGAATTTCATCAAAAATGGACTCACGGGCATGATTAACACACAATGCAGAGGTACTCGTTACCTCACCTATGCATTGAACATGATAAACACTTAGCACATAGCATACGATACCTATTCCCTCACAAAAGTTAGGCAAGACACTTACCTCGGGTCCAAAAATAGCAATCAAGCCTCTAACACCACCTTTCCTTTTGAATTCATCTCCGGAACAACAATATCTAGACATAATTAACTTATTAACATCAATAATTACTCATTAATACAATCACATAGCCTAAATATACAGATCCTAGCATTCTTCCAAAAATACCAAAATGCGACTCCGGGCCCGCTTGGCCCAAACACGAGGCTCGAACCAAAACCCGATCACCCATACCCCAACGAGTTCAAATATATGATTTGTTTTGAAATCCGACCCCAAATTGAGGTTGAATTACCCAAAATCCCATAAACCTAACTCTACCCAAAACCCTTAATTTCTACCTTGATTTTAGGATTTTAGACCTAGATTCTAGTGATTAGGGAAAGAAAATGGAAGAATTTGGTGTTAGGAATACTTATCCAAAAGGCTATGGAGGAGAAACGGGCTTGAAGGTCTTCAATGGAGGTTGGAGGAAGGAGAAAGTGATGAAAATATGAAAATCCCGTATAGTATTCTATTTTTGGGGTTAAAATATAACTGGCCGTTTTTGTACTATTCGATCGCGGAAAGGGAGATGCGATCGCATAGTGTACTGAAATTTGAACATCGCGATCACGGGTCAAGGAGTGGGATCGCAGAGTATGCCTGGCTCAAGCTATGCAATCGCGCGATCGCAGAGAATCTTCACCCAGCCCCCACCCAGCAGTTTACACCCCTTAAGTCAAGCCTATGCGATCGCAGAAGACCCTACGCGATCGCATAGAGCATGACACCAGACACCAGCAACTAATATAAAACACTAGATTTTTGACTCTTTTACACCCTGTTAGCTACCGAAAATCACCCGAGCCCTCGGGTCTCAAAACCAAAAACACACACGACTCCTAAAACATCCTACGGACTTATTCAAGCATTTAAATCACCAAAATATCATCAAAATCACCGAATTGAACCTCAAAATTTATAGGATTTTCTTAAAACTTCATAAGGCTTAATTATTCCGATTTTGATCCAAAACACATCATTTCAAGTCCATTTTACGCCAAATTTCACAGATAACTCATATAACATATATGAAACCTGTTCCGGGCCCCGGAATCATAATACGGGCTCGGTAACACTATTTTCACATTAATATTCATTTTCAAAAACCTTAGTTATTTTCAGAAAATAATTTTCTTTAAAATTCATTTCTCGGGCTTGGACCTCGGAAATCGATTACGGGCATATGTCCGAGTCCCATATTTTCCGACAGACCCTCCGGGACCGTCAAATCTCGGGTCTAGGTCTGTTTACCTAAAATATTGACCAGAGTCAACTTTAATCAATTAATTATTATAAAATCAACTTTTCATCTAGTTATCACATCAAAGCTTCCCGACTACACGCCCGGGCTGTGCACACATATCGAGGTGAGACTAACAGAGGCTTTCGAGGCCTTGGACCACATATTTAGATAAATTAACATAGGATGACCTTTTGGGTCATCAGAATCTCCACCTCTAAAACAATCGTTCGTCATCGAACGGACATAGAAAGGTACCTGAGTCTGAGAAAAGATGGAGATAATGGCTCCTCATATCGGACTCGGACTCCCAAGTCGCTACCTCGGCAAGCTGACCTCTCCCTTGAACACGAACTGAAGATAACTCTTCGATCACAACTGACGAACCCGCCTACCTAATATGGCTACCGGCTCCTCCTCATAAGTCAAATCCTTGTCCAACTGGACACCGCTGAAGTAAAGAACCTGAGATGGATCTGCAATATACCTCCAGAGCATAGATACATGAAACACCGGATGCACGGCTGATAAATGCGGTGGCAAGGCAAGTCTGTAGGCCACCTCTCCTACCTTGTCCAACATCTCAAATGGACCAATGTACCTAAGGATCAACTTGCCCGCCTTTCCGAACCTCATCACGCCCTTCATAGGCGACACTTATGAAACACCTGGTCTCCTATCATGAAAGACAAATCTCGAACTCCGCGATCCACATAACTCTTTTGCCTGGACTGAGTTGTACGAAGTCTATCCTGAATGATCTTCACCTTGTCCAAGGCATCCTGGACTAACTCAGAACCCAACAATCTAGCCTCTCCCGGCTCAGACCATCCGACTGAAAAGCGACACCGCCTACCATACAACGCCTCATACGGAGCCATCTGAATGCTCGACTGAGAGTTGTTGTTGTAGGCAAACTCAGCTAAAGGAAAGAACTGATCCCATTATCCACCAAAGTCAATGACATAAGCTCGCAACATATCCTCCAAAATCTGAATGGTACGCTCGGACTGTTCGTTCGTCTGAGGAGGAAATGCTGTGCTCAACTCAATCAGTGTGCCTCACTCTCACTGAAATACTCTTCAAAAATGGGAGGTAAACTGAGTACCTCGGTACGATATAATGGATATGGGCACCCTATGCAATCTGAAAATCTCTCTCATATAGACCTTTGCCAACTTCTCCGCTGAATACGAAACCGACACATGAATGAAATGTGCTAACTTGGTCAGCCTATCCACAACAACCCATACTGCATCAACCATCCTCTGAGTCTGTGGAAGCCCAACTACAAAATCCATGGTGATACACTCCCACTTCCACTCGGGAAGCTGAATCTGCTGCATCAAACCACCGGGTCTCTGGAGCTCGTACTTAACCTGCTGACAGATCAAGCACCGAGCTACATAAGCTACAATATCCTTCTTCATCCTCCACCACCAATAGTGCTACCGCAAGTCCTGGTACATCTTTGCGGCGCTCGGATGAATAGAATACTGGGAACTATGGGCCTCCTGAAGTATCACCTCACGAATACTATCCACATTAGGTACACAAATCCGACCCTGCATCCTCAAAACTCCTTCAACATCAACGGTTATATAAGGAAGAATGGGCTACGGTATGGGCCAAAACACTGACAGTCTAAAAAACCTCCAATCTCACAAATCTGTTGGCTAACGCCTGAACATCCAAAGCAAGTGATCGCTCTCCGACTGATAAATAGGCAAGACTACCCATACTAGCTGACTTGCGGCTCAAAGCATCGGCCACCACATTGGCCTTCCCCGGATGATAAATAATGGTAATATCATAATCCTTCAGCAACTCTAACCATCTCCTCTGTCTCATGTTCAACTCCTTCTGTTTAAACAAATACTGTAAGCTTTTATGATCCGTGAACACCTCATATGGTACACCATAAAAATAATGCCTCCAAAACTACAATGCATGCACAATAGCTGCTAACTCCAAGTCCTGAACTTGATAGATCTTCTCATGGACCTTCAACTGACGAGATGCATATGCTATAACCTTGCCTTCTTGCATGAACACTGCACCAAGCCCAACCCGTGAAGCACCACAATACATGGTATACAATCATGAACCTGTGGGAAAAAATGACACTAGTGCCGTGGTCAAGGCTGTCTTGAGCTTATGATAGCTCGCCTCACCCTCCCTATACCACATGAGCTGGGCACTCTTCTGAGTCAACTTGGTCATCGGGGCTGCAGTGGATGAAAAGCCCTCCACAAACCGGCGATAATAACCTGCTAAGCCCAAGAAACTCCAGATCTCTGTAGCCGAAGTGGGTCTAGGCCAATCTCTGACTACTGAAATCTTCTTAGGATCCACCTGAACACTCTAGTTTTTCAGAGGTGAATATATTTTATATTGAATTAAAATCTGGTGTCATTTCTATTCTTTCTTATCTTTCCCCTCGTTCCTGATCCATCTCAATCTCGTCTAAAGAGATAAAACTCCACATTAGATAAATTTAACTTTGTATTTTATATCTCATTAAATAGAAACACAAAGATATCAAAAAGCCCTAGAGCATATGGCTAATTCTTTATATGTGAATTGCTTGCCCAAAATAAATTATAAAATTTTTATATTTTGATTGGAATTACAAAATTATGAAGCAAACCTTATCATGTACTTCATGACTTAGATCTTTTAGTCACATAAATTATTTATTGTAAAACAAACTTAATGTAGTTCAAAATAAAAACAAATATTAACTTAAAGTAATCAATAGTTAATATCAGAATTCTTAATTTGTTGTTTAGGATGAAGACTTAGAGAATTAATCGGATTGGATGAAGTCAAAGAGAGAGAAATGAGAAATAAAAATAAAGGCAAGAGAAATAGAGAAATGGAGTAAGAAGAAAAGAATACCATGGTTAATACCATGTTCATTATCTAAATGGTTAATACCATGTTCATGACATCCTATGTATTACTTCAATGTCATCCTATAAATAAAGGGTTTGGGCATCACATTGTATACACTTGAATACATGGAAGAAATAAGAATCTCTCTTCTCTTTCTCTCTATATCTCTTATCTTTTTTCTTGAATACTTTGAGCTTAGTTTTTTAACACGTTATCAACACGAATTGCTATATTCTTCTTATATTTTCTATAGGAGATGAAAGCCTTCCATGGGAGCTACAACATTGAATCAATTTGGTTGAGCCTGTGAAAATCTGGGCATTTCATTGCCATATAAATGTTGTGTTTGCTTCTATTATACAGGGAGTGTCATTTTTCAGTTGCCATGAATTCTGCAATTAACTTACGTTAATATCTAAGACTTGGTTTAATTTTTGTTACTTAACAATTTAGTTTCATTTGTGCAGATGTATACATATGGAGTACCTGCTTTAGAGTGACAAACAAGAGCATATTACGATGCCTTGACATCATCTCCCATATGTACTGCTCCGACAGTTTGCATGCCAAGAATATGGAATTGTTAACTTNGTTTCTAATTAATCTTATAAAAATAATAACAATTTAAATTTATGTTGTGGTCAAAATAAATTTTGTATAACTAAGATAGTTTTATTCCCTTTATATTTGATCATGTAGTTATTCGTGAAAAAGATCAATGTGAATTTTAATTAAAGTTCAGGAAAAAAATTGATTACTAGAAGGTAGTATATCATGAAAGGCTCAAGGGTGAGTCCACTTAGGCTTATTATGCCATTGTATAAGGGTAAGACATCAGGTTCGAGTCCTGGTGCACTATGATGATAAGAGTAAGATTTGAGTCCCAACTCATTATGGCCTAACATGCCTTTATATGAGTAAGACATTGAGTTTGAGCCCCAATGCACCCTATTGATGATATAATGATGACTAAAGAAAAATAAAGTATTTTTCATGAAAAAAAGTATGGAGGTTGTCCCACTTGATTTGCTCCATTCTTGAAGTGAATGTGTAGATAGCGGTGCATAATAAGTCTAAATAAAGACAAGTGATTGGCCAATAAACGTGGGCGTGCCAAAGATCAAATAATAACAGTCATCATTATGGTAATTATAAAAAAGAAAATAATAAGGGTTCTCAAAATGGTCCTTCAAAGGTGAAGGAATATATATCAATGTGGTCTGTTAATACGGAACACGTTCACATGATTATAGTCCATTCGTTGAAAATTTGACTTGTGATAAGCATTGTAAATGCATGCTCATTCCTAAAAGTGAATGTGAAAATATATATGTGATTCAAATTATGCATAAGAATGTATTTATGCATGGTTGAATAAATACTACAACTCACCTCTACGGGAGGTTGAGAGAAAGAAAGATAATAAACATTATTGTATGGTTACATGAATATGTCATTGGTCGGGTACATGTGGTACACAAAAAATATTTTGCCATGTCTTATAAAAAATTATTAAAGGCAAAATTAAGCAATAAATAATTTTTCTTATAATGATTTTGACCATGACAATTATTATAAAACGGTAACAGAGATATTCACCATATGGATTGTGTGATAAAAGATCTTGTAGTACAAAATCAATTAAGAGAATTCACATTGGCATATATTGAAGAAATATAAGGTTTTTCAAGAATTCTCTTGTGCTATTTATTCTCATGATATACCAGTTAAGGTTGGGATTGAATCCCTTAAATCTGAAATGAATAAAATGTGATATATATTTGGGCCCAGTCACCTGCCATGTTGACCGTTTACCATAATATGATTTTAAAAGATGCATCTATTTTATGGCCACATGTGCTTTGTTGTCAACTTGCAGTGTGAATTTTGCAAGGTTGATTGCTCAAATTATTAGAGCACTATTTTAGAATATAAACTATGATAATTTATCTTGATAATGTTGGTTTAAATCCAACTTGATTTAGTAGAAATTGTATGCCTCCAATTATAGCTAAGCCATTGGTTATGAAAACAAACTCCCAAATAGAAATTTGGTATGATGTATATTATTTAATATACAACAACGCTTGTACGTATCTTGCCAACAGGTTATGAAAAATTTTTCCCTGTCACAATTGATTTAGGGTCAGGAACCAAATAATTTTCATCTAGAAATATAGATGTGCTATATGATTTAATTATTCCACCACAATGCACAAGATAGGTTCCCAAAGAAGGTTGGAAAATGTGTTGGTGATCCCATCATTTTGGGAAAAAATGAGCAGCTGAAAAAGTAATATGGAATGAATTATTATGAGTGTACCTCGATCCTCGTACAAAAAAAATATGAACTTGAAGTTCAAGTGATAATTCATTTGTAAAATATTGCCGGGTGTATTTGCTGACCCAAAACTAAATGTTATATTTCAGCTGCTAATGCTCCAAATAGAATAAAGTCCATGATGGACATAGTCTACAAAACACATGAAGCGTAATAGACTAATCGGTTCCAAAGATAAAACTCCTTGAAGAGGGAGATGAGCAAATGATAAAGATGGTCATACTAAGGAGGCACAGATCACGCCTAATTATGCGTTATAAAAAAGACTAAGCGGTCCCTGCAAATATATTTCGGTTTAAGTCCAGAGTCGAATTCCACAGGGAACTAACTTATTTACTACAACTTTTAGTAATGCTAATGACAAGCTCATACAACTTCTGGATGCAAGATTTTTATGAATAAACAGTGAAATTTATTTAGCTAATGTAAAATGAAAATAAAACTAGCAATAATCAAGAATAAAGTTGAATTCAATGGTAAAAAGATCTAGGGATATTGATTTTCCCAATTGCCAGATTAATTCTTAACTCTTTAGCTATAATCTCTCCGTAATACTCTATGAGGATTATGAGTTCCGGGCTACCGTAATTATCTCTCGATCAATTACGATAATTTATAAGAATCATTCTTTCGAACTACTCTAGCTACAACTCAGAATTATCCCACCAAAGCTTTGTTATTTCTAAACTCACTTTAAAATATTAATCTCTTCAATTACCCAAAAGTGGTATTGTTCAACAACAATCTAACCAAGTGTTCTTTCTCAAGAAACACAAAGCAACTAGACACGATTAATCAAGGGCCCTTTCAATTAGTCACAATATAAAATGTAGTTGAACAATCATAGAACAACCACGACTAGATTATATCAAACTAAAGTTAAAACTTCGTCCAACAATTGGTTCCATCAAACCTAGATTAAATGTTTAGCTACTCATCCTAATATAAAACATAGCAATAATATGATTCATGATTCACAATGATAAGTAGAAAGAAGAAGAATTAATCTTCTCTCCCTTGTTCTTGCCTCCAATTATGTCTAAAACAAGCTTCCTCTGACTTCTGGGCGAGTTTGGGCTCTTATAGGTTTAGGTTAATTTCCATAGAATTTACAACCCCTGCACACTGTCGATTTTTAAAAACTCGTCCGTGTTCGCGGACTCAACCGCGGACACGACCGCGGACGTGCACCTCTTCACTGTTTTCCTCCGCGTTCCACTACGTGCCCAGGTCGCGGACCTGCCTTTTGCATATTTTTTCCTCGCTCTTTTTCATCCGGGCTATCATTTGATTGGCCTTGTATGTTCATAATTGACTCCAAAATGCTCTTTATCTCCCTCCTAGCTCGGAGTGGCTCCTGCAAAGCATAATTTCTCAATTAGAGCATTTTTTTTTATCTTTTAGCATTTAAACATAAATAAATTGCGGTTAAATTAGAGTATAAATAGCGTCTACATTGCATAAAATAGGCTACTATCAACACCCCACATTTAAACCATTGCTCGTCTTCGAGCAATAAAACCACACTCTACATGCCTGACTTCACTAAGCCATTTCCTTACTCATCATACTAAGAATATTTCACAATGGTCAACTACCTTAGCGTAACATCCACACCTCAAGAGTGGACTATCTCTAGTCGCACAATGTCCCTAACTGGCTTACTTACTCTAAGTCAGAGGTCCAGACTTACCTCCCTTTCATGAATCAAGTGGCTACTCACCACAAAGAGATTTATTTCATAATCAATACCATTCACACACACTGAGGACTTCAAATGAACAAAATTTGCTCATCCTCATAAAGAACATTCTTGTGCCACAGAAACCGCACCATATGCTTGCCCGTAGTGTACTACTCTACTAATCGAGCTCATTCAGTCTAGGATCAATTAGGACTTATTTGGATGTAATGTAGACTCTGGGACAGGTAGGATACATTGAGATATAAGGGTGACTACCTCCCTAAGAACTTTAATACATATACTTTAACATTCTAACCCTATACTTATGTCAAACCAAACTCTACATTCACATCAATGTTTATTACCCCATACTTCTTAAAGCACAATTACATCAAGAGTCAGTACTTATCAAGGAATATTTTATTTTATTTATTTATTGTTTTCACAGCAATACAACCACTTTTTTTTCTTTTCTTTCTTTTTCAATTCAAGTGGCTCTTACTTTTTCAAAATAGTGCACCTTTCTCTTTATTTCATTAGTTCCACTCAAAAGCCAAACCAACCACCCCACACTTTAAATTTTACACAGTTCATAATAATTCAAGTGCTCATGAGAGGTTAGAAGGTTCAAATATATGGACAATTCAAAAATTGGGTAAGGCTTGTAATGTGGTTGCCAAAGAAACAACATTACAGGCTCAAAGGGGTTAACTATGGTATATAGCAATTAGGTGGGTGGAACATGTATATATATGGTTTAACGAAGAAATTCCTATATCACTTCCTAGACCAAATAAGACTACAATTTCGCTTTGCAAACACATAGGGCAAGTTCTAGGGGTTAAATGTTAGCAGAAAATACACAAAGCCTCACACACACATGGCACATGACTCAATCCAGTTTAGATCATTAGACACTCCGGTCAGCGTACTTCACCCAAATCAATAACACACATTTTAAGGCCTTCTCATAAGAGTCAACCAATGAGCCAACAAGTCTATATTCAAGGCACCATGGAGTTTAGGGATTCTATTTCAATTCTGCCCCTCGCCCATAAATTCCTAACTTAAAATGAAAAAACTAACTACACCCAGTTCAAATAAAACCCTTGGAAAAGAACCGTGGTTTAAAGAAAAACCAAGGGGGAGTTGATACACTACTACAAAACCAAAATCTTTTTCATTGTTTTTTTTGTTCGACTTTAGTCCCTCAAGAAACCCGTCGAGTTGTATCCATCGTCGGGCTAAGTCGAAGTTAACTTAACAAAAGAAACTACAAAACACTTATATACATATACAACAACATACAACATCATCCCCTACCCCACACTTAAAAAATTGGCATGTCCCCATGTAAAATAAATTAAAGCAAGGTAAGGTAAGAGGACTTCCCTAGTAACTCAGTCCTGGTCGGAGACAGTGCCAGGGTCGAGGTGACAAGCTCGTCCTAGCGCCCGCAGCCAGCCATAATCTTCTTTTCGGACTTTGCATTTCGAGTAACCAGAGCAACAACTCTAGTACCCAGGTCTGTGACCGAAGTGCATAGCCCTACCATATCCTGCTCCAAAGCTGTCAGACGGGTACTCCGGCGGGCCTGAGATGGACCTGCCTCATCTGGGATCTGCAACTGTGGGGGTGAGGCATGCATAGCCTCCTCCTGACCATCATCATCACCCTCATACTCATCTGAGGTGTCATCGTGAGCAGCTCCAGGTGCCACAGGGTCCTTCCCGATAGTTACTTTGCTTGCCCGGAACGCGGCCTCCTTTGGCACCTTCCCATCCATGTTGAGGTTCTCAAGAACTCTCGTCGCTGGCACAATCTGGTGACCAGAGATGAAAAGTAGAATCCATACTTCTTCTCGAGTGAGCAGACGAACATTTCTGCCTGGATGAGTCGGGCCACATCAAAATCTCGGCTATTCACAAAACACCAAATCGCTGCCGCCCTAGGTCTATTTGCATCAATGGTGTTGTGCGATGGCAACAAACAATTGTGGATTATGGTAAGCCAACACTTTGCCTCCCAAGTGAGGGATGATGAATTCAAGACGCTCCCAGGTATGACCCGTACTACCTCCTTGCCCGACACACAGATGGTTTGGATGAATAGATTCCAAGTGACGGGCTTTTGCTGGTATGTATCATAAAAATATTCACCCCCATCGATAACCGGCAACCTATAAACTCGTCTGATAGCATCGAGTGTAGCATCCACCCTTGTCTGTCGCACTACGCAGATCCGATCTTGATGTTCTGGGCAATTGGCATAAAATTCCCGCACCAGCATCATGTTGCCTTCCTCTGGCTCTTCAAAGAATATGTCGAGCCGGCGCCTCATCAATTCTCGATACATGTTTGGGCATTCAACCTGGAGATCTGCCATGTCAATGGCTCTCTCGGCCACAGGCTTCTTCGACACCTTAGGACTAAAATGCTCCTGAGCTTTTCTAGATACAAACCGGCGATTGCCAAATTGGCTCATGCTAGCCGGTGCCCGAGCTCTAGAGGAACTTCCCGGTCCACTGGCCGAGGATCCTATAACACGTCTCTTCTGGGAGGGATTCATGATACCTGACAAAACAAGTGCCACTCTTAGTAGGGGAGCGAATTATGTGAACCTCGGGTGGTTACTCAGACTTCACTTGCACCATGGTCACAATTGCATTTAAAGCTCATTGAGGCAATTTAACAAACACCTAGTGTGCATATGGCTACAAAGTAGCACAAATAACCCCATGGAGTTACCAAGCCTCCTATATTACATCTAATGGCCTCACACACCCATTTCTACCACAAACCACCTCTAATACAAAAAGTCATGATTTTTCCTACCCATTATATATACTAGCAACTAAAAACAAGAAAAATTTAAGCTAAAATCAATAAAAAAAATCTGAAAATAAAACTACAAAAGAAAGAAAACTAAGAAGGAAGAGAGAAATCATGTACTTACTTGAGATTCTTGAGACGGTGGAGTTGGGATTGTTGTTAATGGATACAGGATGAGAGAAGGAGAGACTTTTGATGTTAGATGGGGATGATAGGGGAAGGGGGAGGGGGGTCGTGTGTTTTAGAATTTGAGGGGGAGAGGGAGAGTTACAGTAGAAGAGGGGGAAAAAGAAAAGGGAAAGTGGGGAGGGAACTAAGGGTTTGTGTGTATTAGTTGGGGGGGGGGGAGAGAATTAGGTTTTAGGGTGAATTAGAAAAGAAAAGAAAAATAATATAAAATAAAACAAAAAGTTTTAAAAAAACTTACCTGACGTCCGTGTCCAGTTCTGCGGTCGCGGGCGTTGGGCAGAAACACCATTCAAATCCGCTCCCCATCCGCGATCGAGGACGCTGGGCAGAAACTGTGACCACTTTCGTGCCCCGTCCACAGTTGCGGATCGCTGTTTCGAACATTTTTCTATTTTCTTCAATTTTTACCTCTTCCGGGGTTAGCTTTTGACCCCGACTCC
>ML396504.1:157652-190692 GCA_005239525.1 Nicotiana knightiana | reverse complement strand
ATTAATGCGCATAAAATGTAAGGTATATCACATGTTAAACTATGCAATTTAGTCGCGCATCAACAAACTTTCCCAAAATCCGGGTGTCACTGAGTACATGAGCATCTATACAATAACATATACTGAAGAACTATATAAGAAGGAAGGACAATATAAGTAAAATTGAAAGATAGGGGAGGAGAGCCAAAGCCTGCGGACGCCAAAATTGCTACCTCAAAAATCTCTAAATGGGTAAAAACACCAAGATTAACAACCACCGTACCAGGAAATAAATGGATCTACAGACGAGGTGTAGGGTGTAATGTGAGTACAACCAACTCAATAAGTAAGTCAAGGTAAGAGAATCTTAAATTGTTGGTGATACTAGCTATTCCAATGTAGTTCTTCCTTTTTAAACCAACACTGAAATTAACTCATCAAGTTTATGTGAAGAATATCCGTGTGTGCATGATCTCATTTTCTGAAATACCCAGCGTAAACAATATCTTGGCATGTAGAGGAAGGAAATAATTAAATCAGATAAATGATCAAGAGGTGAAAATTCCATGAGTTACACGGATAACTCACATGCTAACAATAGAACCTTCAAAGACAACTCATGTGCGACACGGACAACTCACGTGTCACTAATATCAATATATGGATCTGCACGGATAACTCACATGTTGCACGAACAACTCAATCAATAATATCAATATATGGATCCGTACAGACAACTCATGTGTTGCACGAAAAAACTCACGTGCCAATAATATCAATGTATGGATCCGCACGGAAAAATCACATGTTGCACGTACAACTCACGTGCCAATAACACAGTCCGTCCGACATAGCCACAGGCCTCCAGTCCAAACTATATCATACGGGAGAATTTAAATAAGTAATCATGTATGTGATAAATGAAATAATATTTCTCATGCTCCTGGACTGGTAAAAATGACATGCTAAAGTGTAGGCATGTGTAAACTTTGCTATCGTAGTTCAAATCGGCAATTTCATCTCTGAAAAGCATTTATCAAGTTCAGTTAGGATTTAAACCTCTATGTAGCCTCAAAATGGCTCAAATAAATCATATAAACTGTTACAACATATGAGATATCATAGATTAAAGCTGGACAGTCGATTCTAGGCTTATAAGAGCCTTAGCATTACCCAAACAAGAATATATGACCCTGGTGCTGAAAATGGGCTCATACCCACCCATGTGCGCACCCAATAGTACGTGGCTATCACAACAATTCATGCAATTGGTGCCTTAATCGAGTTTAAATAAGATACTTACCTCAAGCTGACCCAACCACTCCGCTAGCAAGCCATTACCTCGCAAATCGGTCTCCAAATGCCTCAAATCTAGCCACAAACAACTCGATACAATCAACACGAGCTATAGGAATCAATTCCATATAAAAATGCTATGTCCTAAATCAAAAGTCAAAAAGTCAACCCCTCAGGCCCATATCTCGGAACCCAACAAAAGTTACAAAATCTAAACACCCATTCAACCACGAGTCCAACCATGCCAATTTTACCAAATTCTTACACGAATTCGTCACTCAAATCCCCAAATCCCACTCTCCAATCCCTAGCCCAAAACTCCCAAAGTTCCACCTCTATAAAACCTAAACTAGGTGGAAAATTCAATGGCAAATAAACATTATTGCATAATAATGATCAAAAGAGGCTTAGCTTAAGAAATAACTCGAAACCCTTCTCAAAAATCACCTTAATTCGAGCTTGCAAAGTCCAAAACGACAAAAATCCCGAAAACCCTTCGAATATAATTTTGTCCAGGCCATTTCGCATCTGAGGCCATTTCATCACTTATACGATACCGCTTCTGCGGTAGAATTTTCGTATCTGCGAAACTCACATAAACTCTGCCCCAAGCTTCTACGGTCCAAATCCCATATCTATGGACTCGCTTTTGCGCAACAAGATTCGTTTTTGTTCATGTCTAGTTCCGGCTCACCCTCCGCTTCTATTGAACCAACACGCATTTGTTGTCTCGCATATGCAACATTTACTTCGCACTTGCGACCCATCAGTAGCCCTTCCAAACACACTTCTAAGATTCCCCCCTCGCTTCTGCAGCCTCGCAATTGCAACCATAATATTCGCAGGTGCGATCACACCAGTCCAGAACTCCCAGCCATGTGTGGAGTTCAAAATTGGATCCGTTAACCATCCAAAAATCACCCGAGGCCCCCCGGAACCTCAATAAAATATACCGACAAGTTCTAAAATATGATACAAACTTAGTCGAGGCCTCAAATCAAAAAATATTCAAAAACACGAATCACACCCCAAATCAAGCCTAATGAAAACTATTGAATTCCAACTTCTACAATCGATGTTGAAACTTATCAAATCAAGTCCGATTGAACTCAAATTTTGCACACAACTCGTAAGTGATAAAACGGACCTATTCCAAATTCTGAAACTAAAATCTGAGCCCGATAACCACAAAGTCAACTCTCGGTCAAACTTCTTATCTTTCCAAACTTCTAATTTTCCACATTTCATCATTTCAAGAAAAAATCACCTATGAACCTCCAAATCAATATCCGGACATACTCCTAAGTCCACAGCCACCCTACGAAGTTATCAGAAACATCAAAACTCTATTCAGCTAGGCTAAGTGTCCTAACACACTTCGGAACATCCCATGAACCAAACTAACCACTCCAACAAGTTACGTAAAAGCAATTGAGCATTGAATAAACACTAAATAGAGATATGCGGCTACAACACTCAAAACGACTCGTTTGGTCCTTTGAGTAGGATTCTAGTTTATTTTCCTTGTAAGAAAGGAATTTTACTTTCCTTTTACTTATTTATTTTATTTCCTTATCAGAATATGTATTGTAGTTGTATATGCTTGAAATCGGACGTCTCCGATTTCATAGGCATAGAAGCAGTGTCGAGGGTAAGCTCACAATGGACCAGGATCGAGCTTTAAGATAGAATATGGAGCATGGAGATCGAAGTGTTTGCTGATGATCGAGACCAAGCATGACCAATTTCGAGTAAGGCATAATAACGGAATGGCGAGATATTAGTTACCGGTCGAAGATCACGACGGAAATCTCTAAACATATCGAATCAAGCGGTTATTGATGCCAATCGTGGGATTTACTTCCATTATTAGAATTGTACCTTATTTAGGATTCCCCTGTTATATAAAGAGGTATCCCATTCATTTGTAGGATCATCATTATTCACTGAAAAGTAATACATACATAGCTGCTCTATATTTCACTTGCTATTCATTGATGTTCAACATTGTTTGTTCCATTCTTTACTATCTTTGTTATCCAACCTCGAGACTATCTCGAATCTAGGTCAAAGTACTGCTAAGAATACTGGTTTGATTTATTTTTTACTGTTCAATTCATCTATTAGCTCATTTTTTATCAGTTGGTATTGGATTGAATCACGTATCCTTAAAACCCTAATATAAGTTTAATTGTTACTCGAATTTTAGGGTAAACAGTTTGGCGCCCACTGTGGGGCTAAGGATAATAGTGATTGTTCAATACTGATTCTGGTAAAACACATTACGCTTGTTCTTGTCAAGAATTTTTGCTTTCCGGTTAAAACATGTCAAACTCACAAAACGCATCCACACACGGTGACAATGGTTGTCAACCCAGTTGATGTCACATGCTAATCTCGGAGGAGCACTGGTTGTCAACCCAGTTGATGTCAGTTCGCACATTTCTCTGAATGCGGACTTAGGCACAGATCTCAATGAGAGTGTACACAGAGAAGGCCGATCTGATTCAGGCTCAGCAAGCCGCCATTGTTCAGTTACAAAATCAACATAGAGCTCCAAATAGGGTCGAGCCGGAGATGACTCGTCCTACCGAGTCAGTACTGGAAAGGTGGAATGATAAGATATTGAGGACTGATCCTTCGATAATGAAAATTCTCGAGGATCTCGCCAAGAGAATTAAACCAGGAGAGAAGAAAATCGAAGCTAGTGATAAAAAAGTGGAGACATAAAACTCCCGAGTTGATCAGATACCAGGAGAACCACCAATCTTGAAAGGTATGGATTTGAAGAAATTTGTGCAAAATCTGTTTCCTCTGCGTGTGTCTCCAAAGCCCATTCCAAAGTAAGTTTTGTATGCCCTACATACCCAAATACAATCGGACCATCAACCCCAATGAGCACGTTACCTATTACAAATGCGCCATTAAGGGTAATGATTTGGAAGATGATGAGATCGAGTCTGTGTTGTTGAAAAAGTTCGAAGTGACCCTGTCGAAAGGAGCAATGATGTGGTATCACAACCTAGCACCAAATTACATCAACTCATTCGCCTTGTTAGTGGATTCTTTCGTAAAGGCACACGCCGAGGTCATAAAGGTCGCAACAAGGAAATCGAACCTCTTCAATGTAAGACAAAGAGATAATGAAATGCTGAGGGAATTACGTGTCTCGATTTCAAATGGAGCATGATGACGTCCGAATCCACTATTAAAAAGTAAATGGACATGGTCGCATGCAATATAAATTACCCAACTATAAGTCGGGGTCAAATCCCACAGAGAACAATATGTAGGAGATTTGGAATGTAAGAGAATTATCACTTGTTATGCAATGCCAAACACTTAGAATTTGGTTTAGAAAATGTTTATACCTAAATGCAAAAATGTAAACTAACCTAGAAAGCAAATAAAATGATCAATGGCTACAAGTATGGATGCATCGGGAATTACACTCAAGTAACGATCCAATGTATTTCACTATTTTACAAATATGAACGAGTTTATGTTAATTAGCCACGGATAATAATTCTCAATTAGCTTCTTCCGAAGACTAATAAGTGTTCCTAATTGAATTATCCCTAACACAATTAAGAGGTTAAGCACACCCGGATATGACTACAAGTAGATCAATCCTGTTCCTACGTAGAATATAGAAAATGAGGGTTAAAGCCTCAAGTTCTTGTTAATTATTCTTCCCAACCCCAAATTATCTTTCCCAAAATTAATTCGAAGTAAATGGGCGAGTCCTAGGGTTAGCTAATCCCTTTGGAAACATTCAAGAACAAGAATAATTAAATAAACAATAGCTCACGTCATAAATAAATAAAAATCATTCAATACATAAGTACAACAAGGTATTTAATCCACACTTTAAAAATGAATATTTCAATAAACAAGATTTAAGTGTTGGATAAAATACTACACACTTAGATATACAATAAAAAGCAAGAAAATGAAGAAATGAACATAAATGGGTAAGAAATTCTCAACCACAAGATTCAAATCTTCAAGACCCAAGTGTGTGTGCAAACCCTAGCTTCCAAAACTTGTTCTTCTAAGACAAAGATCTATTATAAGATGTAAACGTTTTCCAAAATATCTTCTAGGTCGAGTATTTGTGGGTTTGGAAATGGAAAAATGTGAATTGTCATTTCTGCCCAGAACTGATGCCCGTTGACCACACCTGCGGAAGAATGCTTGCAGGTGCAGCTCCGTAGATTTGGATACCACATCGCAGGTGCGGCCTCAATGCATTTGAGCCTTTTCCGTAGATTCGGTCCTTCACTTTGCAAGTGCGATGTCGCACAACTGACCAATCGTCCGCAGGTGCGAATCACTAAAGGATATTGCCCTTTTCCCACTCTTTTTATGCTCAATTCCACTTCAATCCAATGAAAATCACTTCATGGCATCATTTTCCTGAAAATCGAACAATACACACTATAAACGACCTTATGTTATCATTAAAGGATGCAAAATCTAACGAAACGAGACTAAAATTAGTGGTAAAATTACCACTCATCAGAGCACACAGAATAACCACCAGTCACGGATGATTGGGCCTTTCAAGATTTCACCCAAGGGTTAAATGAATGGAGTTCTATAATATTACGTCAGTTGCAACAAAATTTGATCGAGTATCCAGCTGTAACTTGGGCAGATGTACACAATCGATATCAATCAAAGATCAGGGTCGAGGGCGACCAATTAGGAGCTCTTTCTGGTTCAGTGCATCATAGGGACATCGATAGGGAGCCAAAGTCGAATAAAGACCGATACCAACCATATATTACAGATCGAAGGAACAATGGCCCACGATTCAATTTCACCCGGAATGATCGAAGAAGTGATCGGGGAAAGATTTATTGAGGACTTATGAAATAATGTTGTTTCTACAAGTATCCAGATCCCTCAGAAGAACCTCGGCTATCAGAATATAGTTTTACCATCGATGCATCACGCATAGTATCGGCTATCGGAAGGATCAAAGATACTAGGTGGCCCAGGCCAATACAGATCGTTCCTTCTCAAAGAAACCCAAATTTGATGTGCAAGTATCACGGCATGCATGGTCATCGGACCAAGGATTACACACAATTAAGGGAGGAGGTAGCCCGTCTATTCAGTGAGGGCCACCTTCGAGAGTTTCTCAGCGATCGAGCCAAAAAGGGAACAAACTTAGAATGTGTGTAGACTATAAGGATTTAAACAAAGCATGTCCAAAGATTCTTTTCCACTGCCTAACATCGATCGCATGATCGATGCTAGAGCCGGCCACGAGATCCTTACTTTTCTTGATGCCTATTTCGGGTACAATCAAATCCAGATGAACTCGGAAGACCAAGAAAAGACTTCATTTATCACCCAATATGGAACGTATTGTTATAATGTCATGCTTTTCGGGATAAAAAATGTGGGGGCTACTTACCAACTCCTAGTAAATAAAATGTTCGAAGAACAAATAAGTAAGTCAATGGAAGTTTATATTGATGACATGCTAGTTACGTCCCTGCACGTAGAGGACCATTTGGCTCATTTACAGGAAATGTTTGAGATCTTAAGGAAATATAATATGAAGCTCAACCCCGAGAAATGTGCCTTCGGGGTCAGTTCAAGCAAATTCATTGGCTTTATGGTATGAAAATGGGGAATCAATATAAACCCCAATAAAATCAAGACCATCGAAGAATTGAAGCGATACTTGTCGAGCCCATCACTGCTTCACAGTCCAAAGGCAGATGAAATACTTTACCTATACTTGGCAGTATCTGAAATTGCGGTAAGTGGTGTCCTAGTTCGAGAAGAGAAATTTACAATATTTCCTATTTATTATGTAAGTCGAACCTTAGGTGAAACAAAAACTAGATATCCGCACTTAGAGAAATTAGCACTTGCTGTGATAATAGCCTCTAGAAAATTAAGACCAAACTTTCAGTGTCACCCTATATGTGTATTAACCACTTACCCACTTCGTAATATTTTGCACAAGCCTGAATTATCGGGCCGGTTGGCCAAATGGGTCGTCGAACTCAATGGGTACGATATCAAATATCAACCCCGCACGGCCATCAAGTCTTAAATTTTAGCGGGCTTCGTGGCACGCCAACCCTCATACCTAATGCTGAAAAGGAACTCTTGCTAAAATCTGGTACATCATCGGGTGTATGGACCCTTTTCACAGATGGTGCTTCAAATGTGAAGGGGTCCGGGTTAGGAATCATTTTGAATCCTCCTCCTATGAGGCAACTATTAGGAAACCAATCAAAACTTCTAGGTTGACTAACAACGAGGCCGATTATGAGGCCATGAATGCAGGTCTCGAGCTAGCTAAAAGCTTAGGAGGAGAAGTCATTGAAGACAAGTGTGACTCTTTACTGGTGGCGAACCAAGTAAACAAAACCTTTGATGTTCGAGAGGATAAAATGCAAAGGTATTTTGCATCATTTCAAAGAATGGACTCTGCAACATGTACCTCGAGAACAAAACAGCAAGGCCAATGCACTTGCAAATTTGGGGTCATCGGTCGAGGATGATGATATCAGCTCGATAAGTGTCGTTCAACTCTTGAGATCCGTGATCGAGGAAGGACATGCCGAGATAAATTCTACAAGTTTAACCTGGGACTGGAGGAACAAATACATCGAGTACTTAAAAAATAGAAAGCTCTCATCGGACCCTAAAGAATCTAATGCCTTATGAACTAAAGTTGCTCGATTCACATTGTCCGAAAATGGAACATTATACAGAAGGACATTCCATGGACCATTGGCAGTGTGTTTGGGACCAGGGGACACCGATTATGTTCTACAAGAGATCCATGAAGGCACTTGTTGGAACCACTCAAGCGCCGAGTCACTAATTCGCAAAGTCATTAGAGTAGGATACTACTGGGATAGCATGGAAAATACTCTAAGGAGTTTGTTTAAAAATTTGATAAATGTCAAAGGTTTGCACCGATGATCCATCAACCCGGAGAGCAGCTTCATTCGGACCTATTTCCATGCCATTCATGAAATGGGGGATGGACATCGCCGACCCTCTTCCATCGGCCCTACGTAAGGCTAAGTTCATTTTATTTATGACTGACTATTTCTATAAATGAGTTGAAACACGGGCTTTCGAGAAGGTCAGAGAGAAAGAGGTTATATAATTTATCTGGGATCACATCGCGCGTGGATTTGGGATACCCGCAAAAATAGTATGCAACAATGGTAAACAATTTATCAGTAGCAAAGTGACGAAATTCCTCGAATATCATAAAATAAAAAGAATATTGTAAACGCCATATCACCCTAGTTGGAACGGACAAGCTGAATCGACGAACAAGACTATCATCCAAAACCTGAAGAAAAGGTTGAATGAAGCTAAAGGAAAATGGAGAGTAATTCTACAGTCCTTTGGGCATATCAAAATACATCGAAGTCAAGTACAAGGGCAACTCCGTTTCCTTAGTATATGGCTCCGAAGCCTTGATTCCAGTCGAAGTCGGAGAACGCAGCGCCAGGTTTCGACATACAACGAAGAAATCAAACCACAAGGCTATGAATACTAGCCTCAAATTATTAGATGAAAAATGAGAAGCTGCACTCGTTCAAATGACTGCACAAAAGCAACGAATCAAAAGGTACTACAATAGGAGAACCAATCTTCGCCACTTCAGAGTTGGGGACTTAGTCCTAAGGAAAGTCACTGTCAACACTGGAGATCCTAATGAAGGGAAGCTCGGCTCGAGTTATGAAGGACCCTACCAAGTCCTCGACATAGTCGGAAAAGGGTCTTATAAAATCGGAACAAGGGACGGCAGACCACTACCAAAAAATTGGAACATATCACTTCTCAAACGATATTATTGCTAAGGTATAACTTTCTCCCTTCTTTCATTTATATATTTCGACACTAACTTATTGTAGGAGTTCGGCAAAAGACTTCGAGACCTCAGGTTTAAAAGTACGCGTTGCACTCTTTTTCCCTTATATTGGTTTTTATCCCAAATAGTTTTTTCCAATAAGGTTTTTAACGAGCCAACAATTATTTTCTTCCTCAGAACAATTCAACTATTCAAAGTAGCATTCTTTCTTTATCAAACATCTTGTGTCTCGAAGAAAATTCTCTACTATACAAACCTCATACTTATGATTTTGTGAGAAATGTCTCAAGAGCCAGGAGCAAATATACCTCGATTACTCAGGGACTGCCATCAACGATAGGCATATTCGAGTTATCTAAACTCAAACTCATAAGACCTCAAAGAGGCACCCCCCGATTTATAGGCCAAGGCCACCATTTTGAACAAGTTTTAAATGATATTGGGAAACAAGACCAAGGGGCATATCCAAGGGATTTGGCCGAAATAACGCGGCTCGGAGACGTCCAAATCACGCAATAAGAATAGGCCTTCAAAATCTTTGAAAAAACTGGTTAAAAAAGGCTACCCTCGGCAAATAATCAAAAGGGATTTAATAAAATCAGCCCTTGAAAAACCTTAAAAGGTATCAAATTATTTCAACACAAATGTGCTAAGGAACAAAAATCAAAGAGGTTCCAATCGACATCAAACCCTCAAAAAACCCAATGGGTAAAAAATACATGCTAAGGCATAAAGAAATTTTTACTAAGTCTTCTAAGCTGAAATGGGGAAATAATAGCCGTATTTTAGAGGACATATCGGCCAAATATAAAGAGCCTAAGGGCCAATACATTTAGAGTTTGAGATCTTATTCTCTCTCAATCAGACCTAAGGGTTCCACTATTTCGAGCTCGAATAAAAGCTAACCTGAATATAGCTCGAGGACTCATCATTATTTGATATAAAACCTTAAGGGGTATGTTACTGTAAGTTCGAAACATACTCATTTATTTGATATAAAACCTTAAGGGGTATGTTACTGTAAGTTTGAAACATACTCATTTATTTGATATAAAACCTCAAGAGGTATGTTAATGTAAGTCCAAAACTTACCCATTATTTGATAAAAACCCTAAGGGTTTGTTCTATCCTAAGTTCAAAACTTACTCGAACTTAGTTATAAAAACAGTGCAGTCATGGCTTCGATCAAGCGATCTGAAAGCTAGAACAAATTAATGAGCTCGGGGACTCGTCCCCGTTTAACTAAAAACGTAAGGGTTTGTTCTATTCTAAAGTTCGAGCTAGTGCTCACTCGATGATAGAGGTTGTAACAACAAAATTTTCACAAGGCAAAGACAAAGCATAATTTATCACGAATCAAAACCAGAGAAAAAACATAAGGAAAAGGAATTTTTCATATATATGAAGTATTTAAAAAGACGACACATGGGCTTACACTAAAAACAAAAAAAAAATAGAAGGAGACAAAAAAATTCTAAGTGCCTAGTCCTCTTTAGGAGCCTCATCTTTGGGAGCTTCATCTTCATCTCCTCCGCTCTCGGATCCACTCACGGAGTCTTCATCATTGAATAGTAAAGCTTTGGCCTAGTCTGCCAATATTTTTGCACTCTCAATATCAGCTGAGAGGTCGAAGCCATGCGTCTGTATCTACTCAAGAGTCTCTCTCCGAGACTGGTGCCTAGCATGCTCGACAGCACATGATAATTTGACTTTAACAGAAACAAAGATCTCCTGCACCCGCGTGTTAACAGCTTCAGCATCGGCTCAGTAAGAGGCCACAAGCGCCTCCGCCTCAGATTTAGCCCTGCAAGATTAGTGGCCAACTTAGCCTCGATCTCTTCAATCTTCTTGGCCTGGGCCAAACTCTCTTCCTTCACACTTTGTACTTGAAACTCAATGGAAGACAGTTGGGCCCGAACCGCATCTTTCTCCGAGGCAAGACGGTCCATATTCTACTTCCACCCCAAGGTCTCTACCTCCTTCATCTTGGCCTCGTCACGAATCCGCACAACTAATTCGGCCTTCTGCTAGGCCTGTATGATCGAAGTGTTAGTCTCCAAAGTCAAGATTAATGCATAACAAGCTCCGAAAATTTACATTATTTGCTAAATGAGCTCGGTCTGATCTTGATGAGCTCTTGTCAGCTCGGCTCGGACGCTCCTGATCTCCTCTTCTTTTTGAACATAGAGGAGTTTGAGTCCATATCTCTCCTATGTGAGCTTTTTGAGATGAGCCTCACATCAGGTCAGCTCAGACCGATATTTGGAAGACGTCTCTCGATGGAGCGCCGAAGCCTGTATAGAAAGAAAGCAAGTCAGACTTACAGAAATGAGAAAAAATGCAAATATAATAACATGGGAAAAACATACCTCTTTCAAAAGCCGCTGAGTCTCATAAAAAATAAGTGATGCATCCAGGTCGAGAACATCATTGATCCCCGCAAAGTAGCTGCGAAATATGTCATCTCCCACGGGGGCCATCCCCACATCGGGGGTCCCCATAGATCAGGCATCCCAAAACTGCCCCTCAGAGAACGTGGGGTCGGGATGTGAGTCATCTATGTTAATTTCCACAAGCGAGTCACTTGGGGAATTCTCTTCTCTTTGAAGGGCCTCAGAACTAGACCCTTCAGGATCACCCGTTGGTTTTTCATTACGGCGGGAAGCGTTATCAATGCTCGAAGAATCGGGGACTCTGCGCGGACCTTCTTCCGAGATTTCCTCAGTCTGAAACTGAACCTCCTCGACCGCCACCGGCTCACCAGTCTTCGAAGCTTCAGTGCTTCCCCTCTTCCGAGCCACCAGTAGGCAGTCGACATCCTCTCTCTCCTCGTCCTCCTCCCGAAGTTGTTGGACTACATCGGTAGATAAGACTAAAGGACCAGCCTTTGATTTTCGAGACCTACTTTTCCTGGGCTTCGGGGTATCTGGAACCGAGGCCCTTTTCCTTTTCTTCTCTTTGGTCGGCTTCAGGACCTCCTCTTGCCTGGGTGCAGTCGGCCTCATGACGACGTTATCTCAGAGACCTGTATGAGAGGAAACCAAGTTAAAAATAAGAAGTTCACAAGTAAAGAATCAAACATAGATAGGGGAACTTACCATGATTTTTGGCCTCCCATCGTCCCTTGTCCAAATCGCGTCACGCACACACATCATATGTAGAGGTTGAGGCTAGTTGTCGAACCCCACCTGCAAGGTTCGAGATTTCACAAGGTAACCAGGGGGAAGCTGCACCATAAAGAAGAAAGTAGATGAGAAGAGGTAAAGGAAGCATAGAAAATAATCGCATGTTATCGATGAGGTTCTACTTACGCTTCATGTTCCACTCTTCAGGGAATGTCATCTTCTCGGCGGGGATTTAATCACAGGTCCTGACTCGGAAAAGCCAGTCGATCCATCATCAGTCCTTATCCTCGCCTATGCTCAAGAACAACACCTTCGTGGCCCGGTGCTGAAGCATTATTAAACAGCAGTCGATAAAGACGGGGCCCAATGTGAAAGGGTATGTGTATACACTTAGGAACCCTTTCAGCCGAGTGGTAATGTCCTCATGGGGGTAGGATTCACCACTTCTTTATTCTCCCAGTGAAAGTCTTTTTTCACATGCTCGATATCGGCTTCGGATATCAAATGGATATATCTAGACATGGGCTCGCATCGGCCAGGAAGTGAGGAAGGTTTTTCGACTTTGAAGTCAGAGGTAAGTTCGCATGGCCTAGGAACGCACTCTTAAATACATGGTTCAACCGGCCTTTTGTTTCCGATCGGCCGCGATAAGGAGGCCTTTTCTTTTTGCGGCACAGTATTTGATGTTTTAGCCATCGCTACATGATGTTTGAAGAAAAAGGAGGAATTGGTGTTTTGGTAAACGTAAACTGGCAAAAAAGATGAACTTGAAGAGGGCGCATGAGCTTTTAGAGATTTGGAGAAAGTTTTGAAAGTAAAGTTTGAAAAGATTATGAAGTTTATCTATTTATAATGACCATTTCAACGGTTTGAGAGCACTAGAGGCCGACCATCAACTGACGTCATAAGGTTGACACCATGACCTAGGTCTTAGTGAATCTAGGCTCAAATCATTTCTTATCATTTTACTCTAAGAAATGCAGGGACTATCTGTATACGGTTAAAATCGGGCATATCATAGGCATAGAAGCTTCCTCGAGGGTAAGCTCGTAATGGACCAGGATCGAGCTCGAAGATAGAATATGGTTCATGGAGATCGAAGTGTTCGCTGAAGATCGAGACCAAGAAAGACCGAGTTCGAGCAAGGCATAATAATGGGATGGCGATATATTAGCTCCTGATCGAATAGAGATCGAAGTGTTCGCTGAAGATCGAGACCAAGCATGACTGAGTTCGAGCAAGGCATAATAACAGAATGGCGAGATATTAGCTCCACATCGAAGATCGTGGCAGAAATCCCGAAATAGATCGAATCAAGCGGTTATTAATGTCAATCATGGGATTTACTTCCATTATTAGAATTGTACCTTATTTAGGATTCCCTTATTATATAAAGGGCTATCCCATTCATTTGTAGGATCATTAGTATTCACTGAAAAAAGAATACATAGATACGATGCTCTCTATTTCACTTGCTATTCATTGTTGTTCATCTCTGTTTGTTCCATTATTTACTATCTTTGTTATCCAACCTCGAGACCATCTCAAATCGAGGTTGAAATACTGCTAAGAATACTGGTTTAATTTATTTTACTGCTCAATTCATCTATTTAGCTCATTGTTTATCAATTGGTATTAGATTAAATCACGTATACTTAAAATCACAATATAAGTTTAATTGTTACTCGAATCTTAGGGTAAACAGTAGTCATTAAAGAAGAGACTCGAGGCCTATATAAAAGGTTCTCTGTCCTTGTAGAATGGATTTCACATTTTTAGGCTTGCTTTAGTTTTACAATAGAGTGTTTTCTCTATTTTATCTTCTTTATCCTTGTATTTAGTTTCAAGCAAGGCGGTGATAGTCTTTTCTTGTTTTAAAATGGGTTTGGTGTTTATTATCGCGCTAATTGATTCCAAATGGTGACTTGAGGAACTTGTTTAGTTCTTGATCTTTGAAGAACATGTTTATTGTTATAAATTTTGTTATTTTAATATCATAGAATCATAACTTTAATTGAACTGATGCATCATCAATATTTACTTATTTTAAACAAGTTAATAGTCTTTGTTATAGTTCACTTCATCATTTATCACCTCATTTTTGAATTAACAAATTTTGGGTCCTAAAACTCGAGATACGTTGTTTCCTGAAATCAATCCACAAACCACGTTTTCGTTTCAAGATCTTGATTGTGGTAGGTTGATTCTTTATTAACTCGATGAATCATATAAATTCATTATTAATGCTATAATCCAGAGGTCCCAGGTTGAATAATTTATCATGGACATGATTCAACCAAAAGGAAGATTCTTTTACAAAGGTTGAACGTAAGATTATATTAGTATTGTTGAATCCCGAATAAATACTAAAAACCTACAGCTCAATGATGATTATTTTCTGACCAAATTACAAATAATAGTTCCAATCAATACCGAAAAGTCTTTGAACGTTTGTCCAATCAAGTAGAAGGAGCATAACTGGATCTACAAATTGGGGACTTATCTCCGATGTCTGATGTGAGATTAAAATTTCAACAAATAGAGATGCTCAAAATAATTTTCATTTGATTGCTGATTTCATCCTTCCCAACGAGGCAACATATTGCATTAATCCAAAAGTCCATAAATGTTTACACCCACAAAATGAAGGGTTTCTTTAAAAAGAGTCTATAATGGAGGATTTGAGTTCTGATTTTGTTCCAGTTTTTTTTGTGCCTCCAAAGGATGAATATTTTCAAGAATATGTAGGAATAATAAATCTTAACACAAATTCCATCAATCATTATGATCTAGTTAAATATGAGAGTGTTGTTGCTGAAAGATATACTTCCATCTCCAAGCTTGATCCAAATGTAATTGAAGTTGATTCTTCTAAGGGTTTTTTGTGGCACTAAATCAACTTTTTTGGGCATGTACCATAAGTACCACATTTACATGGAGAAGTTCATGATTCTTTAAGATCAAAAGAAAATAACTTATGGTTATGGGTTGGTGTTTAAAAATTGTTTTAAGAGGATTCATTGTAGAATTATTGGTACAAATATACTATTGAGAAAGTGGAATTTAGTTCGGCCACATGCTAAGCTTTGTTACAATACAATGAACCTCTTTGACAATTTACAAAAATGCAACATACGCCTGGTGAATATGAGTTCAACCAAATCATGAAAGTTTCAAATCTTGTGTCATTTTGGGAGCCTTCAGACTCGGGGACGAGTCTTTCACAACCAGGGGATAATGATGTAGAAGAAGAATCTATGTTAAATTTTATCAATTGTGGCCAAGATAATGTTTTAGAGATCAAGTCCTAAAATATGAAATTGTTTTCAAGAAGCGCAAGAAGTCCAAAAAGCTCAAGATTGATTTCAAGAAGCAAAGATTCTTTCCTTCTTGTAAAAATGATTTATTTTATTCCTTTTAGAATAATGATTTTTCTTTTAGTAGGATTCTAGTTTCTTTTCTTTTTAGAATAGGGATAATACTTTCATTGTCTTTAGTTATTTAATTTTCTTATTAGAATATGAATTTAAGTCATCTAAGAAGAGACTCTAAGCCTATATAAAGGGCCTTCTTACCTTGTACAATGGATTTAACGTTTTTGAGGTTTCCCCTATTGTTACAGTATAGTGTTTTTCTCTATTTTATCGTTTGTTATACTTGTTTTTGGTTTCAAGAAAGGTGGTGATAGTATTTATCTTTTTTTGAATTACGTGCAGTATTTTTTTTATCACATTAATTGATTTCAAGTGGTGACTTTAGAAACTTTTTTAGTTCATGATCGTTCAAGAACACGTTTCTTGATCTAAATTTGTTCTTTTGATATCATAGAATCATAACTTTCATTTAACTGGTGCATCATCAATATTTACTTGTTTTGAACGAGTAAATAGTCTTTCTTATAGTTCAAATCGTCATCTTTCACCTCTTTTTTGAATGATCAGATTTCTAATCCTAAAAATTGACAAACGTTGTTTCTTTAAATCGACCCACAAACCACATTTTCGATTCAATATCTTGATTTTGGTCGGTTGGTTCTTTGTTAACTCGAAGAATCACATCAATTTGGTATCAAAGCTATAATCCACAGGTCCCGGGTTGAGGAATTTATCATGACCAAGATTCAACCAAGAGGAAGATTATTGGTTCAATAAGATGAAGAAACGAGACAACATGAATCTCCTTTTCACACTAGATGTACCTTCCATGAAAATTTTGTTCGTTGATCATTGATTATAGGAGTCACATAAATTTCATCTCTGAAGAGATGGTTTCTAAAATTGGCTTTTCAACCAAAGTTTACACGTATCCTTACAGCATCGAAGTTCAAGATGATGATGCTTTAGAGGTAACTCACGAATGCCTAATATCTTTTTCTATTGGTAAGATCTATAAAGACCATATTTAGTGTGATATAGTGAAGATAGACTCACTTATTATTTGGAAGACCGTGGGTGTATGATAGGTGGGCTAAATATAATGAAGACCTTAACACATATTCTTTTACAAAGTTGAACGTAAGATTATATTAGTATTGTTGAATCCTGAAGAAAGTGTTAAAAGTCTAAAGCTGAATGATGATTCTTTTTTTATCAAATTACATATAATTGGTCCAATCAATTGAGAAAAGTCTTTGAACATTTGTCCAAGCAAGGAGAAGGATCATAACTGGATCTACAAATTAAGGATTTACCTCCGATGTTTGATGATGATCTATTGGAGCATCCCATATGTGATATTAACTTTCCAACAAATGAGATGCTCAACATAATATTAATTTAATTTTTAATTCCATCCTTCCGAACGAGTTAACATGTTGCATTAATCAAAACATCCATGAAATTTTGCAAGCATAAGTGGAAGGGTTGCTTAAACAGGAGTCTATAATGGAGGATTCGAGTTCTGGTTTTGTTCGTATTTTTTGTGCCTCCAAAGGATGAATATTTTAAAGAATATGTAGGAACAAGAAATCTTAACACAAATTCCATCAATGGTTATGGTCTAGTTAAATATGAGAGCGTTGTTGCTAATGAATTTTCAAGAAGATATACTTCCATCTCCAAGCTTGATCATAAGGTAATTGAAGTTGATTATGCTAAGGGTTTTTTGTGGTACTAAATCAACTTTTTTGGGCATAACCCATAAGTACCACATTGACATGGAGAAGTTCAGGATTCTTTAAGATCAAAAGAAAATAACTTATGGTTATGGGTTGGTGTTTAAAAATTGATTTAAGAGGTTTCATTATAGAAATATTTGATAACAAAGATGCTATTAAGAAAGTGAGATTTAGTTCGGCCACATGCTAAGTTTTGATACAATACAATGAACCTCTTTGAAAGGTTACAAAAATGCAACGTAGAGCTTGGTGAATATGTGTTCAACCAAATCGTGGAAGTTTCCAATCTTGTGTCATTTGTGGAGCCTTTATTCTCAAGGACGAGACTTTCTCGACTAGGGTAGAATGGTGTAAAAGAAGAATCTATGTTAAGTTTTATTAATTTTTGCCAACATCATGTTTTAGAGCTGAAGTCCAAACATATGGGCTTATCGTAAAGAAGCGCAAGAAGTCCAAAAATCTAAAGATTGATTTCAAGAAGCCAAGACTCTTTCCTTCTTATAAAAATGATTTATTTTATTCCTTTTAGAATAAGGATTTTCCTCTTAGTAGGATTCTAGTTTCTTTTCCTTGTAGAATAGGGGTTTTACTTTCGTAGTAATTATTTATTTAATTTTCTTATTAGAATAGGAATTTTAGTCATCAAATGAGAGACTCTAGACCTATATGAAGGGTTCTCTTGCCTTGTAGAATGGATTTCACGTTTTTGAGGTTTGCCCTAGTTTTACAATAGAGTGTTTTCCTCTATTTTGTCGCCGTTGTCCTTGTTTTTGGTTCCAAGCAAGCTGGTGACATTCTTTATATTTTTTTGAATTGCGTGTGGTATTTTTTATCACGTTAATTGATTTCAAGGGGTGACTTTAGGAACTTGTTTAGTTCATGATCTTTTAAGAACATGTTTTTTGAACTGAATTTGTTCTTTTTATATCATAGAATCATAACTTTCATTGAACTGGTGCAACATCAATATTTTTTGTTTTGAAAGAGTAAATAGTCTTTTTTATAGTACATATCGTCATTTTTCAAATCATTTTTGAATCATCGGATTTTGAATCCTAAAAATTGAGAAACGTTGTTTCTTTTAATCGACCTACAAACCACGTTTTCATTTCAAAGTCTTGATTTTTGTCAGTTTGTTAGTTGTTAACTCGAAGAATCACATCAAACCATCCATGAAGCAAGAAAATGACCTTCCCGCTAGCCGATCAAGCATTTGATTAATAAAAGGCATAGGCAAATGGTCTTTTCAAGTGGCACTATTGAGCTTCCGGGAGTCCATGCAAACTCTCCATCCGATCACCGTCCTCAGTTGAATGAGTTCATTTTTTCATTTTGAATCATAGTCATTCCTTCCTTATTTGACACACATTGCACCGAACACTCCCAAGGACTTTCCGCGATGGGGTAAACAACGCTAGCATCCAACCATTTTATAATTTCTTTCTTCACCACTTCTTACATGGAAGGATTCAACCTCCATTGATGCTCCACATTAGGTTTTCTATCTTCTTCAAGTTGGATTTTGTGCTCACAAATTGCGGCGGGAATCCCTCTGATATCCGCTATTGTCAAACCAATGGCTCTTCTATGATCCGTCAAAGTCTCAAATAATTGCTCAACATGCACATCATTTAACAACGAAAAAAATATTACGGGTAGAGTGTCATTAGAGCCAAGAAATTTAAACCTTAAGTGTGGTGGTAGTGGCTTGAGCTCAAGTTGTGGCAGATCAATGATTGAAGGCTTGGCATGAGGAGTGGCTCTATTCTCCAAGCCAAGGGAAAGCTTCTTTGGTTTGTAAGTGTATGAATCAAATCATTCTGATGCATTCACCGTATGTAAATTTCCCTCTATGTCGTCACCATCAAAATTCATCAAGATCATTGCCAATGCCCTCACCAAGGCATTCTTATTCCATCTTCACCTCAACGGCATCTTCTAACCACATCAATAACATCAAGTACTGAGATACCCTCGTATGCATTTAGTAGTTTCATGACTTTACTTGCTTGAAAAGTAACTTCTTCATCATACATAAGTGCTCCTCCGATTGTAAGTAATTGCCTTCCTAATACGATAGGGATTTCTTTATCAACAGAACAATCAAGAATAATAAAGTTTGCGGGGACCAGGAACTTTCCCACTTTTACAAGCACATACGCCACTATCCCTACCAGTCATTTCATTGAACGCTCAGCCATTTGAAATCTCATACTAGTAGGTCTAGGCAACCCTAATCCAGCTTGCTTGTAGACATCAAGTGGCATTAAGTTTATGCTAGCCCTATTGTCATAAAGAGAACTTGCAAAGTCACACAATCCAATAGTGCATGGAATGGTCAAAGCATCCAGATCCTCTTTCTTTTGGGCAGCAGTTGTTGAGATGATGGAGTTAATCCGGTGGGTGACACTAACTGTTTTATTCTTTATATTCATCTTCTTAGTGATAAAATCGATCAAATATTTAGTAAATCCAGGCATCTCTTCAAAAGCTACCACAAATGGAATGTTCCCCGATAATTTCCTTAATATGTCATAGAACTTCTCAAACATGCTATCATCAACTCTTTTGGCTAGTCCTTGGGGAAATGAAAGGGGAGGTCTAGGAATTGGTGCTAGAGGTTTTGGCCTCGACCTTTGGCTCACATCTTGAGCCTTCGCCATTTTTGGGATTCTGTCAACTTCAACAACATTAGGCATTTCAATTTGTGCCTCATCCTCTTGTTCAATATCTCCCACGTCGACCATTCGTTTACTCTCACTTTGAAGTAGTTTCCCACTTCAAGTTGTAATAACCATGAAATAAGAGGTTTAGCTATTGACACTACCCTTTGGGTTCACAATTTTCTCACTTGGGAATGTGCCTTTTGGGGGGGATTTGTTCTCTAATATCTCTCATTTTCATCTCAAATGTTTGAATAGATGCTATATGAGAACCCACAAGCTCTGTCCCACTTTTCATTGAAGTGCCAGATCTCTCTTCATTTTGCAATATCTATTCAAGCATGTTCTCCGATTTGGATTTACTTTGGTCACTTGAAGAACTCTCCCTCCAATATTGAGAGTTAAAATATTGGCCATTTATTGGAACATGGGGATCTAAACTCCGATTTGCAAAATTGATATGTTGTTATTCCAATTTCATTGATTTGAAATACCTTGGTCGTTTCGCCATTGTTGGTTACATTTCCCTTACTGGTTAGGTCTTATTGATGTTGTTGTCCTAACCCTTGGTAATTTTTCCTTTGATATTCTCCTTGTGAATTCTTAACATAGTTTGTTTCTTCATATTGAATTGGAGGATATTCTTGATGTTGATAGTTATGGTTTTACTTTATCCACAACATTCACTTTCTTTGTTTGAATTTCAATAAATATCTTTGTCAAAATAACGTTGGTAGTAAGCCTGACAATCAATTGATCTCTTTCTTGATTTTCCTTAATGATGTTGGTCAAATAATGGGTACCATTTGAGACACCACCTGCAGTGACACCTGAATGCCAAGTTTGGTTGTGCTCGGCCACCTTACCGAGGATTCAGGTGACTCTTGCAAATATTTTGTTCATGAAAGATCTATTCACCACATTGGTGGATACAGATTGGTGATGGGGTCCAAACCCGTGTAGAACTTCTCTAAGAAAATATTTTCCCGAAACTAATAATTTGGTGACCTCACCAAGTATTGCTTGAATCTTACCGAAGCTTCATGATGTTTTCCCCCGATAATTGCTTGAAGAAAAAATTTTTGCCCCGAAGTTTTGACTTCTTGCTTTGTGAAAACCATTTCCCTAGGAAACATGCACAAGTTCGGCCCAAGTGTAGATGGATATTGGATGTAGAATGTGAATTTGTTGCCTTGTCTCTCCAGCTAGAAAGTATTTAAAGACCCTTAACCTCAAGGCATCAGCCGATACATGATTTTTCTTGTGCTATGCACAGACACCTATAAAATTTTTGAGGTGTTATGTTGGGTCATAATCGGTAGAGTTTCGGAACAACCCTTCCGCTTTTGGCATTAGGTAGAGACAATGGTCCACTTTGAAGGTAGTCGTGTCAACTCTAGGAGGGACAATGGCATTTAAATCATCAATGAATTCATCCATATTCACAAATGCATTCTCCGACTCTCTCATGCTTGCCTAGTTACACCAAACAAAATAATTAAAGTGTGATGGAATAGAAAAAACATAAAGTAAAGCACACATTAGTTACTAATTTCAAAACCGTATTCCCCGGCAACGGTGAAAAAAATTGATATGTTCAAAAAATACCTATATAAATAGTGTAAAGTGTTTCATATCAAATCTAATAATCCAACTAGTTTGGGGTCGAATCTCACATAGAACAGGCGTGAAATATTACTTGAATAGTGTGCCACTTGACTAAGATTGTAATTTTACTTTGTTAGTGCTGAATGATTTCTCTATTTGTAAATTATGAAAAAATGATATAATGTTACGAGATTTGATTAATTGGATTAAGAAACCAAGGTTGCGTCCCATTTTATGGAATGTGATGCTATTGGTGTTACTATGATATATTTCTAATGGGGTGTCATTTGATATGTAAATGGTTTCTATATGAATACCCAATATTTTCCAATAGTTAGGAAGTATTTCCTCGTTCATTTTCTCAAACATAAAAGAGTGACAATTAAGAGAAACCAATATATGCCAATGTAATGACCCGACCAGTCATTCCGTGAGATTTGCCCCGTTTTTCTCGTTACTGCTATATCATATGTTGCTTAACCTATTTATGTTGTTTTAGTTCGGGTTCGGAGTGGTCGTGGTGAGAAGTGAGACACTTAATCTCTTAAATTAGCTTAATAGTTGAAAAAGTCAACTAGGAGTTGACTTATTGGCAAACGACCTCGGAATGTAGATTTTATGGCTCGGACAACTTCGTTAGGTGATTTGGGACTTAGGAGTGTGTTTGGAATGAAGTTTTAATGTCCGGTCTAGAATTAGGCTTCAATTGGCGAAAGTTAATTTTTGGCGATTTCTGGTCGGTAGGGGAAAATAGGCTATCGGGGTCGGAATGAAATTCTTGAAGTTGGAGCAGGTTTGTAATGTCATTTTGGATATGCGTGCAAATTTTCAGGTCAATCGGATGTGTTTTGGATATCTTTGGTGACATTTAGAAATTTCAAAGTTCATATGCTTGAATTTGATGTGATTTTGGTGTTTTTGCATTGTTTTTGGTGTTTCGAAGGCTCGACTAAGTTTGAATGATGTTATGGGATATGTTGGTAGGTTTGGTAGAGGTCTCGGGGTCCTCGGATGTATTTCAGATGCTCAAACGGGCATTTGTGGTCTTTGGGAGATTGCTGGTTTTCTGGTGGTTTAGAACAATGGTTTGTTCATTGCGATCACGTGAGTTCATCCGCGATCGCGTAGAGTAAATATTGAGGCATGAATATTTTTTCTATGTGATTGCGTAATAAGTTTTGCGATCGCATAGTTTGGGCATCCTTGAGCAGTGCGGTCGTGTGGTTCCTTGTGCAATCACATAGGTGTTCAGAGGCGCGTGAGAGGGATGGATGTTTGAGCTATGCGAACGCATGTGTGTTTATGCGAATGCATAGAGTGGGTTTGATCTGTGCATCGCCAACGCGTATCTAGAAATGTGATCCCATTGAGGTAATTAGGGGCACCTGGGCAGAATGTTTAAATAACCATCTTCGCGAGTTTAGGCCACTTTTCACTATTTGTGGACGGATTTGAAGCTTTGGAGAGAGTTTAAAGAGGGAATCAAAGGGGAAACACTTGGAGGTGATATTTTTGACTTCATAACTCGATTCTATGTAGTTTTCTAAATAATTGGAAATTAGTTGGATTTAAACCCAAAGTTGGGGAGGTTAGGTGCATGAGAATTGGAAATTTCTTTTGATAATTTGAGTGGGCAATTGTGGTCCGATTTTGGTGTTCTTGGTATGTATAGAATCGTGGGAGGATGAGGATGCTTGTGATGTAAATTTTATAGAATTCCGAGACATGGGCCCGGGGCTCGGGTTTGGCCCATTTCGGGAATTGTGCCAAAAATTGATAGTTTTTGATTGGGTTTTGTTCCTTTAGCGTATGTTGATGATGTTAATCCGGTTTTGGTTAGAATCGGAGTAATCGGGAGCCGATTCGAGGGACAAGAGCATCGCGGAGTAGCTTTTGGGCTATTTTGAGGTAAGTAACGACTGTAACTCTAAACCTGAGAGTATGAAACCCCGGTATTTTATATTGTTTTGATAAATCAGGCGACGCACATGCTAGGTGACGAGCGTGTGGGCGTCCACCGATAAGGATTGTGACTTGGTCCATCCCGTAGCGACTATTAAGCCGCGTATTTGATCTAAAACCTTACGATATCCTGTATTTTAGAAATTTATACTTATTTATGGGCTATGAGCCATGTTTGGTGCTTGTGCCGACCTATATAGACCCTCAGAGGTACTTTTACACTCTTCTTACACTATCCTGATAGAACAATTGTGAACTCAGTCATGTTTTCTACATGTTATTATTTTCACTGTTATCACACCGTTTTGAAACTCTGAGAGGTATTTTGGGCTGAGTCCTGTGAGTTGAGATGAATTACTCGAGTTGCTTGTGAGGATGACTGAGTGAGGCCAGGAGCCGAGTATGTGAGAATAGTTATGGATCAGGCTGCACGCCGCAGCAATATATATTATGTATGGATCGGGCTGCACGCCCCAACAATAAATATGTTATATATGGATCAGGTTGCACGCCGCAACAATATAACGCTTTGGCTGTATACACCCCAGTGGGCGAGTCGAGTATTATATGGATGTGGTTGCACGCCGCATCGTATATTATATGGATCAGGATGCACGCTACAACAGTATATATATATATATATATATATATATATATATATATATATATATATATATATATATATATATATATATATATATATATATATTATTGGATCGGGATGCCTGCCACATCAGTTGTGTTTATTCATGGTACTTGCTGAGTACGAGTGTTTAAGGGAGAGCATGAGATTCTGATAGTGGAGTCACGAGTAACTGAGAGGCTTGCCCGAGAGACTTTATTATGAGTTCTACTGTGCCCGAGGGGCCTATATTTTTATGAAACAACTGTTTTCACTCTTCTTTATACTGAGCCTCTACTGATAATGTTGGAAAAATGTTTTTATACGAGATTTTAAATGGAAATTGGAGTTTTATGAAATATTCGGAAATGTAGATTCTTGACTTGATTTACTTATTTCCACAGTTACTTACTATATGACTTTACATGATTTATAAATGCTCGTCACTACACTCAAGTTATTAGTTACTTTGATTAATTACTGAGTTGGCGTACTCACGTTACTCCCTGCACCTCTGTGTGCAGATCCAGGTACTGGACCATCTCATTAGTTGATTTTCGGACGTGCTTGGAGTTGTTCAAGGATCGAGGTAGCTTCTCAGCGTCCCCAGCTCACCTCCTTTCTTTTCCTCAGTTCCTAGTTTTTGTCTTTTGTACTTCAGGATTTTGTAGTAACATGTCACCTTATTATACATTGTACTCATAGTCCTAGATGCTCATGACAGTTGACTCCAGGTTTTTGGGGTAGTGTATAAATTGTTTATCTCATTTTGCTGTTTTAGATCTGCTAGTTTTGGGAAATTGTGAAATATTATGATAGTTTGTAATGGTTGGCTAGCCTAGTTCCATGATAGACGCCATCACGTCTGGCTTAGGATTCGAGGTCATGACAAGTTGGTATCAGATCTTAGGTTACATAGGACTCAACGGTCATGAGTAGGTTTAGTAGAGTCTTGCGGATCGGTACGGAGACGGTTGTACTTATCTTCGAGAGGCTGCAGAATCCTTAGGAACAATCTAATTTTTCATGAATTATGTCGTTCAATTTTGTTGAACCTGGAAATCTAAACTTCTGTTATTTCATTCTCTCACAGATTGTGAGGACTCGCGCTACCGATCAGGGTAATCAGCCATCAGCGAGAGATCGAGGCCGTGGTAGAGGTAGGGGCTAACCCGTGCAGCAACTGGGGAATTACATGTTGATCCCCCTACTATTCAGGCTCTGGTTCCCGCCGCAGATGCTCCAACGGAACAAACTCAGGCACCAGCTGTGCCTATTGTTATTCCGGGTCTTCAGGAGACCTTGGCTCAGATCTTTACTATGTGTACCACCCTTGCTCAGGTAGTTGCCGCTACTTCTCAGGCCGGAGGAGGCAGTCAGACTCTAGTTGCTCGGACACCTGAGCAGGTTACTCAGGGCCATCAAACACCGGGGGAGGTTCCAGCCCAGCCGGTTGCTCCAGTTCGGGACTTCATGGTTCCGGCTATACTAGAGGACGAGCAGCGTAGACTGGAGAGGTTTAGTAAGCTTCAGCCTCCGACATTCAGTGGTGTCGAGGGCTAGGATGCCCAAGGTTTTCTTGATAAGTGACAGAGGATGCTGCGTACTACTGGGATTCTGGAGACCAGTGGGGTCTCGTTTGCTAGTTTTCAACTTTCTGGTGCTGCTTTCACTTGGTAGGAGTCTTTTGAGAGGCGTAGGCCTGTTGGTTCAGCACCCCTCACCTGGCAGCAGTTCTCCACTATCCTATTGGAGAAGTATGTACCCCACTCTCACAGGGAGGAGCAGCGCATGCATTTTGAGCAGCTGCGTCAGGGGGAGATATTAGTGACGCAGTATAAGATGCGGTTTTTGGAGTTGGCTCATCATGCCACCGAGTTAGTCCCTACTGATAGGGAGAGGATTAGAAGGTTTGTGGATGGTCTCACTTATCACTCCGCCTTTTCACGACTCGGGAGAGAGTATCAGATGCTACCTTTGAGTAGGTTGTTGATATTGCTCGAGATATTGAGTCGGTTCGCCACCAGGAGCGGGAGGAGTGGGAGGCCAAGAGGCCTCGTGGATCGAGTGGTTCTAGTGGTGCTCCTTCTAGGGGGAAAATTCAGCATCGCAGAGGTCGTTCGCTAAGGCCTCCTCGGTCAGTCCGCCCTACCTATAGAGATGCATCTTGGGGGCATGGTCCCTGCAGTTCTCAACCAGGATGTTCTTCATTCGGTGCCCTTCCAGCGCAGAGTGCAGCTCGAGCACCATCAGTTCAGGGTTCCTCTATGCATGGTTCTCCTAGTGGCCATTCTAGTGCCAGGGTTTCCTTTCCGTCCCCGTCTCCATCTCCAGGGAGTTATTATGAGTGTGGAGAGTGTGGGCATATGAGGAGGCAGTGTCCTCATCTTCTTGGAGGCCCATCTCAGCTGAGGAGCTAGCCTTTGACTTCAGCTCCAGTTACTTCACCACCCACCTAGGCAGCCAGGGTTGTAGTCAGTCACCTAGAGGCCACCGTAGAGGGGGAGGTCGAACAGGTAGAGGTCAGGCCCGTATGTATGCATTTCCAGCTAGGCCAGATGCTATGGCCTCCGATGCAGTGATCATAGGTATTGTCTCAGTTTGTTGCCAAGATGCTTTGGCTTTATTTGACCCTGGTTCTACATATTCATATGTTTCATCATATTTTGCCAATTTTCTGGATATGCCCCGTGAGTCTTTAATTACGTCTGTTCATGTGTCGACTCCGGTGGGCAATACGATTGTTGTGGAACATGTGTATCGGTTGTGTGTGGTATCTATTGGGGGTCTGGAGACACGAGTGGACCTATTGTTACTCAGCATGGTTGATTTTGATGTGATATTGGGCATTGATTAGTTATCTCTGTCATGCTGTTCTTTATTGTCACGCTAAGACTGTGACCTTAGCTATGCCAGGATGTCCGAGTGTTAAGTGGAGAGGTTCTTCTGAGTATGTGCCTAGTAGGGTGATTTCCTACCTGAAGGCCCAGCGCGTGGTTGAGAAGGGGTGTTTATCGTATATGGCTTTTGTGAGGGATGTCAGTGGTGAGAATCCCTCTATTGATTCGGTTCCTGTGGTCCGTGACTTTTCGGACATGTTTCCTGTAGACCAGCCAGGCATGCCACCTGACATGGACACTGATTTTGGTATTGACCTGGTTGTAGGCACTCGGCCTATTTCTATTCCACCTTATCGTACGACACCAGTAGAGCTAAAGGAATTAAAGGAGCAACTTTAGGAACTCTTAGATAAGGGGTTCATTCGGCCTAGTGTGTCACCTTGGGGTGCACCGATGTTGTTTGTAAAGAAGAATGATGGTTCTATGCGTATGTGTATTGATTATCGGCAGCTGAACAGGGTTACGGTGAAAAACAGGTATCCCTTGCCTCGTATAGATGACTTGTTTGATCAGTTGCAGGGTGCCAGGGTATTTTCAAAGATTAACTTGCGTTCCGACTATCATCAAGTGAAGATTCGGGGGCCAGACATTCCGAAGACTGCTTTCAGGACTAGATATAGTCATTATGAGTTTTTGGTCATGTCATTCGGGCTGACCAATGCCCCAGCAGCCTTTATGCACTTGATGCACAATTTGTTCTGGCCTTATCTGGATTCTTTCCTCATAATGTTTATTGACGATATCATGGTGTATTCCCAATCTCGGGATGATCATGAGCAGCATTTGAAGTTGTGCTTCAGACCTTGAGGGAGAAGAGATTTTATGCAAAATTTTCGAAGTGTGAGTTCTGGCTTGATTCAGTAGCGTTCTTGGGGCACGTGGTGTCCAGTGAGGGTATTCAGGTTGATCTGAAGAAGATAGAGGCAGTGCAGAGCTGGCCTAGATCGTCTTCAGCTACCGATATTTGCAGCTTCCTTGGTTTGGCAGGGTACTATCGCCGCTTCGTACAAGGATTTTTATCTATTGCAACACCTATGACCAGACTAACCCAGAAGGGTGCTCACTTTAGGTGGACTGAAGAGTGTGAGCAGTCTTCCAGAAGCTCAAGTCAGCTTTGACTACAGCTCCGGCATTGGTTTTGCCTGTGGGTTCAGGTTCTATACAGTTTACTGTGATGCCTCGAGAGTTGGCCTTGGAGCGGTTTTGATGCAGGACAGTAGGGTGATTGCCTACGCGTCCAGACAATTGAAAGTGCACGAGAATAATTATCCAGTGCACGATCTTCAGCTAGCAGCTATTGTCCACGCCTTGAAGATTTGGCGTCATTATTTATATGGACTGCATTGTGAGATTTTCACTGATCACCGTACTTTGCAGCATCTGCTTAAGCAGAAGGATCTGAATTTGCGTCAGAGGAGATGGTTGGAGCTTCTTAAGGATTATGACCTCACTATTCTATATCATCCGGGGAAGGCCAATGTAGTGGCCGATGCCCTGAGTCGCAGAGCAGAGAGTTTGGGGATTCCAGCCTACCTTCCAGTAGCTGAGCGACCTTTAGCACTTGATGTTCAGGCTTTAGCAGGTCAGTTGGTGAGATTGGATCTATCAGATCCCCCGTGGGTATTGGCTTGTGTAGCCTCCAGGTCTTCTCTTTATGATCAGATTAGAGCACACCAGTATGATGATCCACACTTGCTCGTTCTTCATGATAGGGTCCGTAGGGGTGATTCCAGGGATGTGGTTATTGGTGATTATGGGCTCATGAGGATGCAGGGCCGAATTTTCATGCCCAATGTGGATGGACTTTGAGAGTTGATTCTAGCTGAGGTGATTCTAGCTGAGGCCCATGGTTCGTGGTATTCCATCCATCCGGGTGCCGCGAATATGTATCAGGATCTGAGACAACATTATCGAGTGTTCATCCGGTGTTCCATGTTTTGGTGCTCTGGAAGTATGTTGGTGACCCGTCTAATTTTTTGGACTTCAGCACGGTTCAGCTCGAGGGTGATATGTCATATGAGGTAGATCCAGGGGCTATTTTGGGTCGTCAAGTCAGAAAGCTAAGGTCTAAGGATATAGCTTCAGTGAAGTTTCAGTGGAGAGGATTCCACCTAGGAGACTGAGCGGGAGGTGCGGAGGAGATATCCTCACTTATTCGAGACTCCAGGTATGTTTCTAGACCCGTTCGAGGACGAATATTTGTTTAAGAGGGGGAGGATGTAACGACCCGATCAGTCGTCCGTGAGATTTGCCTCGTTTTCCTTGTTTCTGCTTTATCATATGTTGCTTAGCCTATTTATGTTGTTTTGGGTCAGTTGGTTCGGGTTCGGAGTGGTCGTGGTGAGAACTGAGACACTTAGTCTCTTAAATTAGCTTAATAGTTGTAAAAGTCAACTGGGAGTTGACTTATTGGTAAACGACCTCAGCATGTAGATTTTATGGATCGGACATCTTCGTTAGGTGATTTGGGGCTTAGGAGTGTGTTCGGAATGAAGTTTTGATGTCCGGTGTAGAATTAGGCTTGAGTTGGCGAAAGTTAATTTTTGGCGATTTCTGGTCGGTAGGGGAAAATAGGCTATCGGGGTCGGAATGGAATTCCGGGAGTTGGAGAAGGTGCGTAATGTCATTTTTGATATGTGTGCAAATTTTCAGGTTAATCGGATGTGTTTTGGATGGTTTCGGCATCTTTGGTGAAATTTAGAAATTGCAAAGTTCATAGGCTTAAATTTGATGTGATTTTGGTGTTTTTGCGTTATTTTTGGTGTTTCAAAGGCTCGAATAAGTTGGAGAGAGTTCAAAGGGAAAACTAGTCGGATTTAAACCCAAAATTGGGGAGGTTAGGTGCATGAGAATTGGAAATTTCTTTTGATGATTTGAGTGGGCAATTGTGGTCCGACTTTGGTGTTCCTGGTATGTATAGAATCATGGGAGAATGAGGATGCTTGTGATGTAAATTTTAGATAATTCCGAGATGTGGGCCTGGGGTTCAGGTTTGGCCAATTTCAGGAATTGTGCCAAAAATTGATAGTTTTCCACTGGGTTTTGTTCCTTTAACATATATTGATGATGTTAATCCGGTTTTTGGATAGATTCTGAGCAATCGGGAGCCGATTCGAGAGGCAAGAGCATCGCGGAGTAGCCTTTGGGCTGTTTTGAGGTAAGTAACAGTTGTAACTCTAAACTTGAGGGTATGAAACCCCGGTATTTTATATTTTTTGGTAAATGAGGCGGCGCACATGCTTGGTGACGAGCGTGTGGGCATCATCGATAGGGACTGTGACTTGGTCCGCCCCGTAGCGACTATTAAGCCGTGTATTCAATTTGAAATCTTACAATATCATGTATTTTAGAAAATTATACTTGTTTATGGGTTGTGAGCCATGTTTGGGGCCTTGTGCCGTCCTATTTAGACACTCATAGATAATTTTACACTATTCTTACACTATCCTGATAGAACAATTGTGAACTCATTCATGTTTTCTACTTGTTGTTATTTTGATTGTTATCACACGGTTTTGAAACTCTGAGAGGTATTTTGGGTTGAGTCCCGTGAGTTGAGATGAATTACCCGAGTGGATTGTGAGGATGACTGTGTGAGGCCGAGAGTTGAGTATGTGAGGATAGTTATGGATCAGGCTTCACGCCGCCGCAATATATATTATGTATGGATCGGGCTGCACGCTGCAGCAATATATATGATATATATGGGTCAGGTTGCACACCGCAGCAATATAGTGCTTGGGCTGTAGGAGACCCTCCAGAGTCCGTACACCCCCAGTGGACGTAGTCGACTATTATATGGATCGGGTTGCACGCCACAACGTATGTTATATGGATCGGGCTGCCCGCCGCAGCAGTTGTGTGTATTCATGGTACTTGCTGAGTACGAGTGTTTAAGTGAGAGCATGAGTTTCTGATAGTGGAGTCACGAGTGACTGAGAGGCTTGGCCGAGAGGCTTTATTTATGAAACTACTGTTTTCACTCTTTTTTACACTGAGCCTCTGATGATAATGTTGGACAAATGTTTTTATACGAGATTTTAAATGGAAACTGGAGTTTTATGAAACATTCGAAAATGTAGATTCCTGACTTGATTTACTTATTTCCACTTACTTATTATATGGATTTACATGATTTATAAATGCTCGTCACTACACTAACGTTTTTAGTTACTTTGATTACTTACTGAGTTGGCGTACTCACGTTACTCCCTGCACCTCTGTGTGCAGATCCAAGTACCGGACCATATCACTAGTTGATTTTCGGACGTGCTTAGAGTTGTTCGAGGATCGAGGTAGTTGGTCAGCGTCCCCATCTCACCTCCTTTCCTTTCCTCAGTTCATAGTTTTTGTCTTTTGCACTTCAAGCTTTTGTAGTAGCAAGTCACCTTATTGTACATTGTACTCATATTCATAGATGCTCATGACAGTTGACTCCAGGTTTTGGGATAGTGTATAAATTGTTTATCTCATTTTGCTGTTTTAAATCTTCTAGTTTTGGGAAATTATGAAATATTATGATAGTCTGTAATGGTTGGCTAGCCTAGTTCCATGATAGGCGCCATCACGGCCGGCTTAGGATTCGGGGTCGTGACAGCCAAGTAGAACCCACTTATTCCTAATCGATTCTATTAAAAAAAGATTTAAAGCCTCGAGTTCTTGTTATTCATTTCTACGAAGCTTTATCCTACTTTTTCAAGTGAAAGATGAGATAAAATGACGATAGTTAATGATTTCAACCATTAACTATAATTGAATCATGAAAAATAAAGAGAAATGAACAACCCATTATATATATTGTTGCTCTCAAATTCACATGCAAGTATATGTGGTCGTACAAGTAATAAAATAATAAGTTGAGAGTCGAAGGCATAGAGACTTGTACAAACTACTCACTAACTCACTAAAATTGTTATTCAATCAAGCCAAAATCAAAATCCAATAATATGATTATATTATACTACGATTCTAAGTAACAACTGAATTATTAAGTAACGAGTTGATTGTTGGGTATTTAGTAGAGACAAATATTCCAGGGTTGTGATCGATTCACCATTAATATTATGTTCTAATTAACTCTCCCTTGCATATAATTCACTCATGATTGCTAATTTATCGATAATTGTTCTCATAGCCTTCTCCCGAAGTATTACTCGTCTATTCGAAATATATTAACGCATATATTCATATGAAATTAATCTATTAAGAATGCATTAAGATTACGCTATTTAATTAATCACGGTGACTAGTATATTCATATCATAACCACAAATCCTCTCCTCTTAAGGGTTAAGTTCGCGCTCTCTTCAATTCTTCTCTAATCTATACACGGCTTTCCAAGCATAGCATAAATAATAAATAGAACCTAAGTGTTGGCCAGAAAATAAGGCAATAAAACATAGAATTGAAGAAACAAGCATATATTGGTGAATTATAATCAAGGTCAAGCTAACGTTAAACAACAATATTCATGGCTAAATCACAACCCCAGAAAAATGGGTGTTTAGCCACTCATGATGTAATCAAACAATTGCATAAATGTTGAATAAATTGAAAATACTAGAAAAAGATGAAGAAAACTGAGAATTCTCCGCTTTCTAACGATCTCGTGTGTGTTTTTCCTCCAAAGTGGCGTCAACCCCTTGAAAAATATGTTTAGTCTTGCTTTTATACGTGTTGGGTAGGTCTAGGGTCGAATTAACCGTGTCCCGGGAAAAATAGAAAAGATCTCTGCCACCTGCGCACTGGACAGCGCCAGGCGCCCACCAGGATGCTGCCTCTAAAAATTATTCTACCTCCAGCGCCACACGTGGCTCAAGGCGCTGCCTCTGGCGCCCGACTGCTCAAGTTGCCTGATTCCATAAAATAAAAAAAAAAAAAAAAAAAAAAAAAAAAAAAAAAA